>JACXGI010004420.1:0-20806 GCA_016801175.1 Esox masquinongy | reverse complement strand
AGCTGTGTGTGGCCACGCAGTCATGCGGGAACAGGGAGTAGAGGGGACTAAGTATGTAGACCTAGGGGGCTCAGGTGCTCAAGGTGAGTGCAGAGGAGAGGATGCCCATTCTCACACCTGGGGTCTGCCCGTAAGGAAGTCCAGGATCCAATTGCAAAGGATGAGTTTAGGAACAAGCTTGGTGGGCACAATAGTGTTGAATGCTGAGCTGTAGTCCACGAAGAGCATCATCACGCATATTATATGCCATTATATTACAGCCAAATAAACAGCAATAAAACACAAACCATGATCCAACAATTTTTTATTTATTTAACCCTTGTATGGTGTTTGGGTCTGTGGGACCAGTTATCATATCAAGAAAAATTATAGGATTAATTATTTTTTCATTGACCTTGGCTCATTTTCGGTGAAGAACATATATCAGAACACATTTTCAATGACCACACACTGTACACCTCCCCTACACATTTATATTACATACAGGATGTTCGGGTCCACTGGACCCGGGTCTAATAAAAGTGGAAATTTTAGATCCTGTGTACCTTCACTCTGTCCTCCTCCTGTCTGGGCCTGCTGTTAGTGTGTGTGTGTGTGTGTGCGTGCGTGCGTGTTTTGTGTTTCTGCCCCTGCCGTTCCAGCACAAGGTTGCAACATTGTTGAAAAATTCAAGCACCAACACTGCTCTCACATTCCTGCACATTTTACCCTTAGTCTTGCAGGAACCAATCTTTATTTTCTCATAGTCTATCCCAGCTGCAAATTGGTGGCGGGACACAATAAATATAGCTTTGCCAGTATGGTTCCTTATCACAACTGATCAAGATGGCCAAAAGGTTCTCTGTTCAGAGGGCCCTGATGTAGAGGAAGAGGTTTCTGAATGTGAGGATCACATTTCTGAAAATTTAGAGTCTGACTGTGACTTTGAAGAAGAGGATGAGATTGAGCATCAGCTAGTTCCAAAATGAAGATAAGCCCCAGGACCAGCCCGTCAGCAGCCAGCCCCAGGACCAGCCCGTCAGCAGCCAGCCCCAGGACCAGAACAAGCCCATCAGCAGAAGAAATATGGATGTCAAAAAACTGTGAAATTTAATGGTCTTCTTGCCCAAGAAATGAGCCACCCCGCATGGCTGCCAATGTGATAAGGATGCAACCAGGGCCACCACTGATGGCAGTTACTCATGTGCAGGACATCAAGTCTTCTTTTGAGCTTTTCATCCCAGATTCCATCCAGAAAATTATTCTGGATTACAGTAATTTAGAAGGAAGGCAAGTTTTCGGAGAGAGGTGGAAGGAGATGGACCAAACCCATTTACATGCCTACTTTGGGGTTATTAACCTTGCTGGAGTTTTCAGGTCCAAAGGGGAATCCACAGAATCCCTGTGTGATGCAGAAACTGGCAGAGAACTTTTCCGTGCAACAATGTCTCTGGAAAACGTCCACATAATTTCCAGGATTATCTGCTTTGATAAACGAGACGACAGACCAGCTCGATGGCAGAGAGACAAGCTAGCTGCCATCAGGAAAGTGTGGGACAAGTGGGTGCACCGCCTCCCCTTGTTTTACAACCCTGGGCCTAATGTCACCATTAATGCGCAGCTGATGCTTTTTAGGGGCCGCTGCCCCTTTAGGCAGTACATACCATCTAAACCTGCAAAATATGGTATAAAGATCTGGGCTGCTGGTGATGCCACTTCCTCATATGCTTGGAACTTACAAGTCTATACAGGGAAACGTCGTGGAGGAGCCCCTGAGAAATATCAAATAATGAGAGTTGTCCTGTACATGACTCAGGGACTCGGTGGACACAACATCACATGCGACAATTTTTTTTTTACCTCGCACAAGCTGGGACAGGAGCTCCTAAAGAGGAAGCTGACCATGGAGGGAACGATATGGAAAAACAAGTCTGAGCTCCCATCCCAACTGCTGACTATAAAGTACAGGCCTGTCAAGTCTTCCAAGTTTGTGTACACGGCTGACACGTCCCTGGTATCCTATGTGCCAAAGAAAGGCAAGAATGTGGTACTCATGAGTCCACTTCACAGGGATGGGAGAATCAGTGGCCAGGAGCATCAAAAACCAGAGATCATCATGGATTATAATGCCACAAAAGGAGGGGTGGACAACATGGACAAGCTGGTGACTGCCTACAGCTGCAAAAGGAGGACCCTATGCTGGCCACCAGGGACAAGATGCAAATCAATTTATAACATTTTTTGACATGCATTTTTCTGGATTTTTTTGTTGTTATTCTGTCTCTCACTTTTCAAATAAACCTACCATTAAAATTATAGACTGATCATATCTTTGTCAGTGGACAAACGTACAAAATCAGCAGGGGATCAAAAAAAATTTCCCTCACTGTATGCTGTTTATATTGCTTGTAATTGGGATGAAGTAAACATCTGTTGAGTATTTTAACATAAAATTGTTTGATTGTGTTGAATTAAAAACCCAAAAATGCAGCGGGTCCACCAGACCCACAAACACTGGCTGAACAACACAAATATGAACACCACACAAGGGTTAAATTAGCAGAATGAACTCTTCGCAATCTTTGCGAACTGACCACATAGGCTACAACTAGGGCTGTCATTGCCTGATCTAAATCATTTCAGCCAGATCACAATTATTTTTTTATAGACAATGATCTGTTTGCACAATATTTTGATTCCAAAATCATGTTTCCAATCTGAATAAGGGATTTTGAGGCCAATGTTAGAAACGTCTCAACAAATAGGCTACTATGTGAATTAGGCCTATGTCCGTTTCCACAAGATGTCAAAGTGTTTGCTCTGTGGAAAGTTATAGGCACAGACAATTTACTGAAACTCGTTAGCTTTTAAATATCAGTTTAAATCTGGTTTAGAATTGTTTCAATGCACCATAATGTAGCCTAATTTCGCAACATTATTATTTAAAAGACAAACGCGTTTCAGTCGCTTATTTGTCACATTAACTCCGAACGACCAAAGGAAAAAACACTTGTGTAGAAAAAGCATATTTTGACTAATATTTGTCATTTCCAACTATATTTCCTAATTAGATAATGCACATTAAAATGGATATATGCTGTCCCATTGCATATTAAACATTGAAACACGTTTTGCTATGTAAGGAAGGCCATTTCAAATAACTACGCTTTTCTGTGATCTTGCTGGCCTCAGTTGCACCATCGCTTCTTTTTAAACTGGCCCAGGGATGTCTGCTTCGCCTTCGACATTTTGGAGTCGTGTGCTGGAGTTGCTGTCGAAGTGTGCTGGTTTTAAATTTCGTGCCACGGTTAGTCACATGACCAAACACTCAGTAATGTCTTACTGGAAGAGACGAGCGGAGGCTCGCTGTTTTCTTGGCAACAGAAAAGACCATATAGGTCACACAATATTAAGCTATTTAATATACTATTAATCTATTTATTTTTTTGGCATATTTCCCATCGGACATTTTGGCCGTTGATATTTTCATCTGCCAAACAACTACACCAGATACCGGCGGAAAGCCGCCATTTGCCAGCTAACGTAAACTCTGGCCAGGAAGGGTGAAGTAGATGGGAGTTCTGACCAGCCACTCGAAGCACTTCATGATGATGGAGGTCAGTGCTACAGGGTGGTAGTTATTCAGGCAGATGATGGAAGGTGTCTTCGGTACAGGGACGATGGTGGTCTGTTTGAAGAAGGAGGGGACTGAAGACAGAGACAGGGAGAGGTTGAATATGGAGGTGAAAACCTCTGTTAGCTGGTTGGTGCACCCCGAGGACACGGCCTGGAATGCCATCTGGTCCAGGTGACTTCCAAGGGTTCACTTTTTTAAAAGCTCCCCTCACGTCAGCCATTGTTAGGTACAGAGTGCAGTCGTCCTGGTCCTCAGCAAGCCTTCCAGGAGGAATGGTGTTGGTCGCCTCAAACTGTGCATAGAAGGAATTGAGTTTGTTTGGGAAGTCAGCAGGCTGGGCATCATTGCCGTTTCTCCCTTTATAGTCTGTGATGTGTCGCAGTCCACACCACATGAGTCTCGGGACAGAGTTGGGGTATTTAGACTTCTCCCAGTAGTCTCTTTTGGCATCTCTGATGGTGTTCCGTAGGTCATATCTGGACCTCTTCATAGCCACCAGGTCCCCGGAACTATAGGCCCCGTGCTCTGAGGACCGTGCTCTGAGCATTGCACAGACATTACAATTAACCCAGGGTTTTTGGCTGGGCAAAGTCTGAACATTTACCCTTGGTACGACATCACTGATGCACTTGGAAATATATGCTGAGACAGAGTCTGTGTATTCATCAATGTCCCCATCGGCTGCATCACAGGACATCTGCCAATCAGTTGTTTCAAAGCAGTCCTGTAGAGTGGTAATGGATCCCTCATTCCAATGTTGAACAGCCCAAAAAAACGGTTCTGCCTGATTTAGGCGTTGTCTATAGGATGGGAGTAGCAGAATCGATGTGTGATCTGCCTTACCAAAAGCCAGCCAGGGGAGGGGTTTGTAGCTATTTCGTATTTGTGAATAACTATGGTCAAGAGTCTGATCCCCACGGGTAGGAAAGTTAATGTGCTGGTGGTATTTTAGCAAAATTTCTCATATTTGCCCTATTAAAGTTGCCAACAACAACAAAAGCTGCCTCAGGGTGAGCGTCCTCTAGTCCATTTATTACTCCGTATAGGTCCTCCAGTGCGTGAGTTTTATCCGCCTGCGGGGGTATGTAGACTGCTGTGATTATAGCGAAGCTGAATTCCGGCGGAAGGTACAAGGGCTGTATTTTTACAGTTAGAAGCTCCAGATCTGGCGAATAGTGTGTTGAAAATATTGCAACATCCGAGCCCCAGTGAGAGTTAACCATAACGCAGACCCCTCCGAACCATTACGCATACCTGACTCCGAAGTTCTGTCCTGCTGCTAGATAGAAAAACCAGCTGGGGTGATGGCCGAGTCAGGCACCATAGGACCCAACCAGGTCTTTACAAATGCATATCGGCACGATCTACATAGGATACCGGCACGTTGGCCTCTCCTCTTTCTCCTCCATCGGCGCATTGGTAAACAACTCTGCGGTAGGACAACCTCAACTCTTGAGGTTTGCGGTGAGTGTGGTGTCTTTGGGGTCTGTGGATAAGAGTGCTCCCTTTAGAAGGTCCAGCACAGGCTTCACAGATGACACTGCCACATACTTTTCCCCTGAAAGAACATCAGTAAAATCAGCTAATGGTTTCAGTGCTGCATTGACGGATTACTAGACCGATGTATCCTGCCAGGTTGGGTTGAGGTGCCCATGTTTTCTGTCATCAATCAGGACACGTCTTATGGCAGGGAGTTGTTCAGCAACCTCTCTTAAAATTTTTTGCTTGGAACCCCATTGGGTAGAGACATCCTGCAGGAACGATAACACATTTGTTTATTTTGTTCATTATACCAACATTATGACAATAACCTAACAGCATCTAATAGACAGAAATCACTGCTCATGCACAGAAAGTGTAAATTTATGAATTAATTATGGAAATTATGGAGAAAGAAAATATTTAGGAATGCATGTTACATGTTTATAAATGTTTTAAATAAATAACTCACCAGAACTAGATTGTGTTGGGATAGATTGGCCTCAGTTTGTGCATTTCTCATTTCTCTCATCTTTTTCCAGCTCAAGTTGAAAGTGTTGACCAGACTCCTACACAGTCCCAATGCACGGGCTGTGCGTTCCTTTTCCCTTGTTATGGCATTTGTGACAGCCAAATGAAGATTATGGCCAAAGCAATTTAGCCATGACCAGCAGAGTTTATGAATTGCAGCCACAATTTTACAACCGTTATCTGTAGTTATACAGGACATTTTCTGTTCATCTAATTCCCAATCTGCCAAAGCAGCCTGCAGGCATTCTGCAAGTTAATCAGCTGTGTCGTTTTCTGGTGTACATCTTGTTTCTAAACACTTTGACTGTAGAGTCCAGTCAGAGGTAAGGTAATGTATTGTTAAGCTCATGTATGGGGTCATATTTAAGTTTGACGATGTCTGTAGTTGCTGAGTAAAAGTCAATATCTTTTAAATCCTTGAGAATTTCACCCTTCACTTGGTCGTATAAGTTGGGGATTGCAGTTTTGGAGAAGTGTGTTTTTCCTGGCAATTCGTACTGCGCGTCAAACTTTTGCAGCATTTCTTTAAATGCTGTTTTTTCAACCGTATTGAACAGCATCATTTCTTTGGCTATATATCATGTTACACAGTCTGTTAACGTGCGCCATCTGGCACTGTCACGTTTGTATTTAGTCACTCGCCCGAAAGCCTCCGCAATAGCCAATTGCCGGGGAGGAGCTGCAGCTCTGGTTCTCTTTCCAATTTCGGAGAATTGTATGGGATGGTGGACCGTAGATGGTTCTTCAGGTTTGTGGTGTTCCCACTTTTGAGTGCCACCTTTCTGGAGCAAATCCGGCAATTCGCCTTCTCCAAATTATTGGGCTCACCTCTTTCATTTGGCTTAAAACTAAAATGCGCCCAGAGAGGTGCTATTGTGTTCGGTTTTGGAACTAGGGATAAATCCATGTTTTTAAATACTGCTCTTCACAAAACGCAACCACAAAACAAAGTCAATTAAATTTGCCCACGTGTTGTGACGTTTCACCTCCCTACGCTGTGCACAATATTATAGCTTAGTTATTTGACATAGCTTTTCCTAAAAATATTATGTAGGCCTACCTAACATTGCAAAAAGTGTTTGAAGGGTCAGTTAATTCAGCTAAAAATGTAAAAGGATGATTGATTTTATTTTCAAACGTTAATATGCAATGGGAAAACAGCTATTTCTATCCATGCATTTTAATGTGCATTATCAAATTAGAAAATGTGGATGGAAATGACAAATTTAGAATTACAAAATGTTTTACACACGCTTAAGTATTTTTTTTCTGTTGTCGATCAAAGTTGATGCGACAACTAGACGACTCAAACGCGTTTGTTTATTAAATAATATGTAGCGAAATTACATAACATTGCATTGCAAAACAATTCTAAACTGCATTTAAACATACTGAAATCAAGAATCAAATGACTTTCAGTAAATTACCTGCACAATACCTTCCCGCAGAGCTGTCAAACGCTCAGCTACACCCATAGGCGAGACATCCAAACTGATGGAAATGGACATGATTTGCATGGTAGCCTATCTGTTGAGCTGTTTCTAATGTTGGCATTAAACCCCCTTACGGAAACATATCATTTTGGAATCTGAAGATTGTTAAAAAAATCGTTGCCATAAAAGAAACGCCTGATCGGGTAAATAACCCTGATCGGGTAAATAACCCTAATCGCCTGATCAGGGTAAATAACCCTGATCAGGCGATTATGTAGTAATTGCAACAGCCCTAGTTATCTAGTTAGCTGCTAAAGCTTTCTAGAAAAACTTAATTGCTTGGTGATTTCGCAATAATAATTCAATAACATCACTGCTGCCACACAAGCCATATTGTTGACCAGGCAAAAAATAACTGACAGAGTAAATTCATAAGTGATGTGGTATGATTTAATCATCAAATACACCTACATACATATGGGTGTTTATTAATAATAATGTTTTTAATTTATAGCGCACTCATTGCAACGCTAATGATATTTATCAAGCCTATAACCTACATTTCTTTAGCCTACAATATGACAATTACAATGGTAAAGAAGGCCCATTGATTAGCCAATACAGGAATGTCTTTTTATTCTATTCATAAAATGATTTTCATAACACATATTCTATAGTTGTAACCCCATGATAGCAAAAACCTTGGCAGATAAAAACTAAATATAAGAACATTACACAAATTCTCTTGGAGAAAAAAAATTATATCATCGCTGTAGGCAGTAACATAGTTTCTTGTTCCAAAGTACTAAAATATTTCACCATATCATTTGACTCCATAATGTCCATCACATTTTCTGTCAATGTCACGAGGACCTTTTAAAATGTTGTGTGCACCATTTGTTGTTAGATCAACCACTGTGCTTCACTTAACATAATGATTTTATCGAAAACCAGCCCTTGGGGACGCAAAAAATCAGTGGCTCTTATCCGGTTAAGAGAAGTTGTATATGTTCAAGGAATACTGACTTTGTTCAGCATTTTTCTGGAATACCACTGTGGAGCTGAGTTTCTGTCTAGAACAAGTGCTGTCTGTTCTGTCTGTGACATTGTGGCACTGTTTTGTTATCATTACAGTCATGAGTAATCATTATGGTATTTAGAAATGTGATGAAGGACCTGATTTCAGTATTTATATTGACGTCATTTAGAAGATGCTTTTTTCCAGAGTGACATACAGGAGTTAGGGTTAACAGTCTAAACCCTGGACAAAATGACAGATTTTTTCACTTTACCAGAGCTAATATTTGATCTGCCAGCCTTTGGTTACTTGTCAGATGCACTATCTGCTAGGTTACCAGCCATTCTAATTAAAATAAAAACGTTCTAGTATGGTGACAACAATAGGAATGGGCCAGTGAGACACTGAACTCTGACCCATTAGCCTATCTTCCATGTCGTCGTTTCCTCCTTCTGGACTGAAACCAGAACCCATTCACAAAAAGGTGGTACATAAACTGTAAAATCTGGTAAACTGCTGAAACCACTGCAAATTATATAACAATTAGCTCTCAAAGTACATGTACAGTATATATTCTGGTGAGTGTGCTCTTCTAACTTAACAACAGGGACACCGCTAACAGTAGAGAGTGCATGGCCAGAGGGATCCATTGTAAAAGTAGCTGGGATGAAACAGAGTTCAAAATTCCTCTTGCTCCGCTTGTTGCAAGGATGTGTCCCTGTAAGTAATGGTTCTGTGTAGCTCAGTTAAACATGGCACTTTTTGAACAGGGCAGGGTTTTATGAAAACATATGTACTCACTACCATTCGTCGCTCTGGATAAGATGGTTTGCTAAATTACTTTACTTGGACTGTGCACTTGTGTTAATTTCAAGACATTTAAGATGCCATTACCCGTCCCCTCTCTTTTTGTGGTACGTACCCATGCAGAGATGGTAGGAGCAGAGTTCTGCTACAAGAAGCTAAACAATGTAGGAAAGTGAGATGGTAGAAAACATGCACAGAATTTTTGCGCAGAATTAACGTAATCTCTGCCATTCTTTTTAATAGATCGATGAATCTAGCAGGTATTTTTTCTTATCATAATATATTAAGGATGTCACAAAAGTCGATTACTTTGATTCCAATTCGGTACCAACGGTTCTGATCTCCATTGTCAACATGTTCGGTAGTATAGACTGTACCAAAGAATAATTGCACAAGTCACAAAATTGTCAATGCTTTGCAAAAAGAACAGATCTTCATGCAGATTGCAACACATCAACTTGCGTATCTCAAACTTGCGCTTCTCGACAAATAATAGCAGGAGTTCAGAGTGGAGAAAAACTTTAAAGTAGTTAGGGACTAGGGATGCGCATTGGACAAGACTTTACTATCCGAATAGTTCGAATAGTATCTGAATGTGTTATTATTTGAATAGTATTCAGTTAACAGAAATATGTTTTTAAAAACTACAGATACAACATGAGGGCTACTATGTAACGCATGAAGGAGTGGGTATCGTTCTCATGTAACATCGGCTCAACAACCGTCCGGGTGAGAAAAGTGCAACCGTGCCTCTGGAGGAAGCCATGTGGTTGACATGCAAAACTCAGCTACAGAACTAAGATATTTGTTAACACATAACATTGAGTTTATTGTATGGAAGAGTCTAGAGAAGCTAGTTAGCTATGCTAGTCAGCTATATGCTATTTGCTTATATGCTATCTGCACTCTCAAACGGCTTTCGATTCTACAACTGAACTTCACGTAGCGTTTTGTGGCCAAATATGTTTTCCATAGATAACATTAATTCAGTAAATATTTTCCAACTTCCCTTGAATTATTTAACTTTCATTCACTTGCTAACATTTGCGTCATTGACTGACTGGACCCCACCACATTACTACCGCTTTGATTGACGATTGTAAACAACAAACACGCGTGAAGGAGCGCATGTTATAAAAACAACTTAAAAACGTATCAATTTTTTATGTCATGGTACATCGTTATACACCGGCCAGCCATAACATTATGAATTTGGAGGCCAAGTCAACACCTTCAACTCTTTGTTGTGTTCCTCAAACCATTCCTGAACCATTTTTGCTTTGTGGCAGGGCATATAATCCTGCTGAAAGAGGCCAATGCCATCAGGGAATACTGCACGTGGTCTGCAACAATGCTCAGGTAGGTGGTACGTGTCAAAGTGACATCCACATGAATGTCAGGACCCAAGGTTTCCCAGCAGAACATTGCCCAAAGCATCACACTGCCTCCGCCAGCTTGCCTCCTTCCCATAGTGCATCCTGGTGCCATGTTATCCAGGCAAGCGACGCACACGCACCCGGCAATCCACATGATGAAAAAGGAAACGTGATTCATCTGACCAGGCCACCTTCTTACATTGCTCCATGGTCCAGTACTGATGCTCACGTGCCCATTGTAGGCGCTTTCAGCAGTGGTCACAGGGGTCAGCATGGGCACCCTGACTGGTCTACGGCTAAGCAGCCCCATACGCAACATATTGCGATACACTGTGTTCTGACACCTTTCTATCAGTATCAGCATTACAGTTTTCAGCAATTTGAGCTACAGTAGCTCGTCTGTTGGATGGGACCACACGGACCAGCCTTCGCTCCCCATGTGCATCAGTGAGTCTTATTTTCAGTACATAGCATTGTCCGGCAAATCTAAGTGTCTTGTCGTCGAAGGATCTTAAGTCTGTGGCCTACTGATAAAAGGAAAATACCCAACAAACCTCAAGGCCCACATTTCCTCAAAACATAGAAAATGTTTTTTAAGAAATGTTGGACAGCGAGAAGGTGAGCAACGTCAGACCTTGCAGCTCTGAAACAGACAGCATGGACCTGTCACTGAGGCAGATTGGACAGCAAACTTTAACTGTTTTAAACAAGTCAAAACCTGGCCCACTAGCTGCCCTGCATACCTCAAACGCGAGGATGAAATTTAATATTTCATGTAAGAAACTTATTTCTTATAATTCTTCTAAGTTATTTCTTCAAAATATGTTCTATGAAAATGACACGCCTGCCCTGCAGACAAAATCTACTAGCCTCTAAATGTTAAAACCAGGCAGTCACCAGTGAGTTAACATGGATCCTAATAATCTGTCTTTAATCTCATTCTCTATGTTGTTGTCTTTTTATCAGTTCAAGAGAAATTGAATGGCCTTTTGATGAACGGAGATGTTGACAAGTTCCAGGGGATGGCATGCCAGGCCCACACACTGCAACTGACCCTGAAGGATACCTTGAAACAACTGAATGTGGATGTGGTCATCACAAAACCCAGAAGGCTAATTCTTGCTGTCCACAAGTCTTCAGTGGCCAATGAACAGTTGACCTAAAGGTGTGGCAAAACACTTGTAAGAGACTGCCCAACTCGATGGAACAGCACATACGACATGGTAACAAGGCTGCTTGATATAAAACAAGAGCTAAATAAGGTTCTGGAGAGGCTGAGCATAGACACTCTGCTCAATAGTGACTGGTTGAAACTTGAGTAGATAATAAAACTCCTGGAGCCCTTTGCAGTCCACACTGATCAGCTTCGGACTGATTGCCAGTCTCTGTCAGAGGTTGTGCCATCCCTGCTGAACCTAGAAGCTCATCTGCAGGCATCTGGGCCAAAGCAACTGACACACACAATGCTGAAATCTCTCCATGACAGATTTGCCTTCATCCTAAACCCAGTCTTCAGGGTTTGACCGAACAGCAGCAGCGGCATGTTTGCTGGATCCCTCTGTTGCTGTTGTTCTACTGTCTCAGGGGATGACACCACTGAAAAGCACAGCATTAAAGAAATACCTGGAAGAGGTCAAGGTCGGAGTGCAAGGAGAGTCACCAATCAAGTTATGGAGAGGAAGAGAGTGTGTGTATCTGCCTCACAAGCATTTGTGGAATGATTTTTTTCATTGTGCCCACTTATCAGGGTTAAGAAATAGGGCCACGATATTACTGGAGCAAAGAGTGTTCCTCAAAAAACAAACAAAAAAAAGATTTTAAACAAGTGATGCCATAAATACAAAAAAAAAAAATACAAAAAAAACTCACTCACACACACATTAAAATTTTACTGTCACATTCCATGGGAAACATTGCTATATTTGTTATGTTATATATTGCTTTTGTAAGTGGTACTTACTGAACTAAGATCCTTATTTTCTGAGTTTTGCATAATTGTTTTCCTCACTAATGCAAAGGATCGTTTTGCAATGATATTCCTAAAAGGAATGAAGTTTCTAATATTTTGAATAAAATCATTATTATGCAAATCAGAAAAAGCATCTGTTACCTGTCCTATTTAAAATACATAGATCAACTACAAACATGACACAGAATTAGCAGTTTTCCCCAAAATATTTAAATAAAAATAAAAGTGAATAAATAAATAGAAATAGAAACTAGAATTCATCACAAAACTAAAAACTAAACAAACTTAAAAAGACACTGAAAACTAATGGAAACTAAAACGAAATGAAAAACCTGAAACTATAATTACCTTGGTACTGACCACTGCAGACCGGGAACAACCCACAAGGGCTGCAGTTTTGGAGATGCTCTGACCCAGGCGTCTAGCCATCACAATTTGGCCCTTGTCAAAGTCGCTCAGATCCTTACTCTTGTCCATTTTTCCTGCTTCTAACACATCAACTTTGAGGAAAGAATGTTCACTTGCTGCCTAATATACCCCAACCACTGACAAGTGTCATGATAAGATTATCAGTGTAATTCACTTCACCTGTCAGTGGTCATAATGTTATGGCTGATCAGTATATGTAAACAAGAAACCAGGCAAGCCTAGTTCAGCCGGCTCGCAATAGAAAATGTTGCTACCTCGAGTTTTGAACCCGGGTCACCCACGTGAAAGGCTGTGTCGTTAACCACTACACCACAGAGCTGTACACTTGCCGGGTGTTAGTATAGCCTCTTGTCGCTATCCTGAACAAATCCTCTTTTGCCACGGGCCATTTTAATAGTTAATTGGCCATTCGTGAATGACATTGATACAGTTAAACTGACTAACATTTCTTACTAAGTTTACCTCCCCCACAAATAGTGGCTATGTATTGCGTTTGCCACTGGCCATTTTAACAGCGTATTATTAGCCAGTAATAAGCTTTACCGGTATCTACTAACTTACTGGAATGGTCATAAGAATTGAGCAATTGCTAGTAAGTCTGCGAGGAGATACGAACTCGGGACCTATAGTTCACAAGTCCTCCTCTCTAACCACTACACTATTTAACAAGGGGTAGTCAGTCAGTCAGTCACTCAGTGAGAGACATTTGCTCTTCTTAGCCGGCTCCGCTTACACGGTCCGGCAAAAATTTAGATTGGAATTTTAATAGTATTTCGAAAAATAATATTCACGTCTATTTATTTCAACTAAAAAAATACATATACGTAAAAAAAAAAAATGGGCGAAATTGAATACACACAAAAGTATGAAAATGGTTGACCCTCCCCAAGCAAAATATATTTTCACATCACCCTCCCTGAGCCTTTGGTGGAAAAAAAACCTTCCCATTCATAAGGCAGATTAAAAAGTAGGGCATCTGGTCTCAAAGATAAACTCTCCTGCTCAACAATATGCACGCAATGGTAGCCTATACTAGGCCCACTGTGCAAACAACTAACCCAATAAAAGTGGAAATATTAAAACATATTTATAATGCTGAACGCATTCTAACTTAAAGATTGGTGTCTGAAAATTTGAGCCCATATTAAAGGGTTGTTTTTACTTTTCCAAACGTTTATAAAAATATGAATACTGTAACAACTACAGCACCAGCTGATACACATAGCCTAATATGAGAGGTGCAAAAAGTACCAAGTAAAAGTACTTGGCTGTGTTCACCAGTTTTGGGATGTTCCTAAGCAAGAGCAAAATGAACAGGTAAACAGAGATCATAACTAACCATTGACCTTAATTGACAATTTACACTAGGGCTCTTAATGATTAATCGAAGATCGATTAATTGTTGATAAGAATTTGATCGACGTAGGCAATTTCAGTTTAGTATTACTTGAGGACGCTATAGTTGGCGGGGAACCCTCTGAATCAAAATGATCACAAGCCACAGCTTTATAATCCAGCTACAGCGTTATAATCCAATGACAGATTAAGCAAGCAAAAAAAAAGTATGGCTTGTGATCATTTTGATTTAAAAAAATGATCATGTTCACTGCAAATACTGTGTTAAAACGCAATGACTACGCCAATGACGTAGCCTATTACTTGACAAACAAACATCCAATTGCCTTGGCTAAGGGTTCGTCCTCTCAAACAACCATTACATCGATGTTCGCTAGAAATAACTGTAATCAACAACGGGCAGAGCATAACACAAGAGATTGCCAGGTAATAGAGAAAGATATGATGCCAATAAATATTATTGACGGTGAAGGCTTTTTGCGGTTAATGAATTAGGTGGAACCGGGATATAACATTCCATTGTGAGGCACAGTCACCGGTAGCATAGAAAGGCACTACTGTGCCTTTCTGCGGGATATTCTACTACCACTGGAAGGAAATCCAACAGCCTGGTGGAAGGTAGGCTAAATGAAGGAAGATTCCCGTGACAATAAATGCACATCCCTGCGACCTCAGTGCCATCCAGTGGGTGTTTTCAACTGCTGAACCGTACCCCCATGCGCTTGCGACTCGCCCCAGAGCATTTCTGAAACTAAAACTCAATAGGCTTGCTTGGAAATTAGATCAGCTTGCGGTAGTTTAGTAATCGGAGTCCAAAGACACGATTTTAAACTGTTTTTTTTTTTTTTTATAACGGAAAATTTGTTTTTGCGGATCATTTGTTTATATTTGATATGGTTGTATAAACTATTCATGGTATATCCGCAGAGCGCGTTGTCGGCCTCATCATTTACGATGTCAACCGTCGATTAAGGAAAAGCCTTAAAATTTGCAACCCTAATTTACACTCTTCCTTTATATTTAACTGATCACTGGTTAGTTTTGAACTCCCTTTACCTAGTTACTTAGATCTTAATTAGATACTTCCCTAAAGTGGTGAACACAGCTGAACCCAGTTGAGTGCTCTTACACCTCTACCTACCTAAAACGCACCACAAACGCATGTTTATTCGGGCTGAGAATGAGCTCCCTACCTCTGAGTCACAATGTCTTCAGCTGCAGTTTTGCTGGCATTCATGCTGCTAGCCTCTCCTCCAGATCACTCAATGCCTTTTAGCACGAGTAGGATTGCCCTGTTCTTTGTTGTCCTTGTCCACTATGCGAAGCAATATGTTTTTCACTGATGAAGTGCCGTTGTTAAGAACAAGCCGTGTCCTTGATAATCATCTGTATGTTAAAACAGGAATGCCGTAATATGCATTCAGAATGCAATCCTGAAACCATTTCCTTTCTACATGACATTGGGAAAAAGATCAAAACAACTCGTAGGCATACTAATCATCCACATGGACTGTTCGCTACATTCGGTAGCAGCAACTCCTCCAACACACAATTTGTTCCACTTTTTTCCCCAAAGGACCATCTCCCTTCGACTCTGAAAGTCCATTGAATATTTCAAGACAATCTACAGTGAACATAGACTGCAAAGAAACTTAACTCTACTCCTTCTGTAATTCTGAGATGCGATGTTGTTTAACTTTTTTGAGCCTTTTTTCCACTACATATTGCGCTATATCCATGATCTGGATATGCCAAACACAAAGAGGGACTGATTGAATGGTCAATAGAAAGGTCATACAGAAATAAGCTTTGTTCTGCCAGTCAATATGTAAATTCCAAAAGTCTCACCGGCTACTGAAATGTAATCGATTATAAAATTAAATGACACTCCCTTGGACTGAAATTAAAAAAGCATGTCCCTTCCCCATTTCCCTCCGTGTCTCATGTAAAATTCCGATCTCTCCCTTAGTTAACATTTCACTCCATTCAGTCTCTAATACCCTCCCACAAATAGAATTGTTCACACCTTAAACATAAAATGCCATGCTCACACCTAACTGCTACGTGTGAGCACATGGTTTGAAGCAAACTGTGTTAGCGACTAGGAGGGAGCTTAATATTGTATTTCACCTAGCTAACCTTAATGAAATATTTTTTTCGTGCTCCCTCCCAACTCTGCTTGGTTCCGTTAATGTAATCAGGTGAATGTCAGAACAGCAGAGCATTTATGGTCGGCAACATGAATTCAACCACTCCTGGCTGTATGTTCAAGTTAATTATCTTGCCTCCTGAAGTACATTAGTGTTGACAAAGATTCAACAAACATATAGCCTACCTAGCCAACGTACAGATCTACAATGTTGTGTTGATGTGAAAATGAACGGAAAATGGTATAACCAAACGCATGGTGTTTGCAATGAACGTTAGTGGATGATAAAGTTCAATTTAGCTGCGGGACACCCACTGCAGTATATTGCAAAAAAGGATATTAAACCATTTTAATACATACAGTTGTATGCAGAGGTTTGGCCACCCCTTGAAAAATAACATTTTGGTGATTTTTATAATTGAAAAGTCTCTCTAGGACAATATTTTCAGCAAATTTTAATGCAGAGTTACTATTTGTCATAAACAGAACAACCAAAACAAAACAAAAACACCATTGTGGCAAAGGTTTGGGCCCCCTACATAGTGAGTACTTAGTAACACCCCCCCGGCAGATATCACAGCTTGCAAACGCTTTTTGTAACCAGCTAAAAGTCTTTCAATTCTTGTATTTGGGATTTTCTCCCTTTCTTCCTTGCTTTCTTACATTCTTCCTTGGTACGTTTAGGATGATTATCCTGTTGTAGAAACCATCCGCTTTTCAGCTTCAGCTTTTTACAGACTGTGTGATGATTGCTTCCAGAATTCGCTGGTATTTTGTGAAATCTATTCTTCCCTCCACCCATGTAATGTTTCCTGTGCCACTGGCTGCAACACAACCCCAAAGCAAGAGAGATCCACCCACATGCTTAACAGTTGGCAAGGTGTTCTTTTCATGAAATGCTGCTCCTTTTTTTTCTCCAAACATACCTTTGCTGATTGTGGCCAAAGAGTTCTATTGTAACTTCATTAGTCCACAGCACTTGTTTCGAAAATGCATCAGTCTTCTGTAGATGTTCCGTAGCATTTTGACATAAGATTTTAGGATGAGGATGCAGGTAGGATTTTCTTCTACTAACTTGTTACGCATGCAGGTACCCTATATGTGCGTTTGTGTTTTTCCCCTTCTGCTGTTTCCCCAGGTGTCCCTTATGTTCCCGATTGTGCTCGTTGGTGTTTCCCACCTGGCAGTCATGAGTGCAGCGCCTGACTGCTGAGGTGGACCAATCAGTGAACAACCCTCCTAATTGCACCAGCTGTTCCTTTTTCCATTACCCAATCACATCACACATCCCCTGGTTTAAAAACCCAGTCAGTTGGTTCTCCCAGAGAGACTCACATGGACATAGACACTCTTGAGATACATACCTTTTTTGATAGACAGACACTTTGTTCATACATCACTTAGTTTAGCACATACATCTCACTTTGTCCTGTTTCATGTATGTATTGCTGTGGTGTTTTGTTTGGTGTTGTCTAGTCAATTGTTTGCTGTGTGCTGTTTAGTCCTTGTTCAACCTGTGTGTTTTGTTTATCCCTGTGTCCCTGGGAAAAGTTTTTTTTTTAGCAAGTCGCCCTTGGGCATACACAACCCGTAGGAAACCTTTGTCTAAAAACACTAGTTAGACCTGAGCAGACCACCCACTGTATTTTTGTATTGGTTAGTATTCAGCGAAGCGGTTCTTGAGGCAGGCAAGTTCAGTTTAGAGGGGGGTTTTGACTGTATTATTTCATTTCTTGGGTTCAGCTCAGCCCCTTTTCCCTACCCCCTTTACCGTGTGCTTATAATAAACGTTTTATGTTTGACGGTAGCTTTGGTTGTCTGTGTCGTTTGTTCTCACTGTTCATTTACACTACAGTAATTTGCATGAGTTTTATGTCACGGGTCTCTGTACCATCCACCCTAGACTGCTAGAGCCACAGGGTTCGTAACATGACTCTTTCATGAAGGTCTTGTTGGTGCAAGCATCACTGCACAGTGGAATGGTGCAGCACCATTCCGGAATCTGCCAAATCTTCCTGCAGGTTGTTAGCAGTCAAATGTAGGTTTTGATTTGCCTTTCTGACCAGCATACAAGCAGTTCTCTCCGAGAGTTTCTTAGTCTTCCAGATCTCATCTTCACCTCCGCAGTTCTTTAATTACATTTCGCACTATGGAAACAGCAAGCTGACAATGCTTTGCTATCTTGTAGCCATCCCATGCATTGTGGGCATCAAGAACTTTCAGAGTCTTACTCAGCTGCTTAGAGGAACCCATGGTTGCTGAGGGTTCGCACAAGGTTTGAAGAGTCAGTATTTGTAATGCTTTGAAATTGGCATCAGCTGACATTTCCTAACGATATTTGTTGACATGCCTCAGGCCTAACGAGTTGATTAAGGTCTAAGACCTTGTAAAAAGAATCTGACACTTCAGAACTCTTAAGGTGCCCAAACTTGCGCCATATGCCACAATGATGTTCTTATTTTTTTTTTTTTGTTCAATTTATGACATGAAAAGTAACTATGTATTAATGTTTGCTGATAGTGTTTTTTTCCCCATATCCTGTGTTCTTCATTTCAATGAAGAAAATCACCAAAATATGTTATTTGTCAAGGGGTGGCCAAACTTTTGCATACAACTCTATATCAAGTAGATATTTATCAAGTAGATGGTTTGTAATCTCATTATGAATTGTGGTAGATCAGAAACGAAAGCACTAAGAAAGAATGTCCCATTGAAGGCCAACGTTTCATATATTTGTTGATTCTATAATACGTTTTTAAATGTTCCATAAAAATAAATTATGCCCTTAATAGTAATTGTTAATTTAAAAGAAATACAGTATTGATGTATTGGACTTTTTTCCCGTGGTTTTGAAATGAGTATTGCGAATTCGTATGATTTCTCTGGTATTGTATTAAAGTTGAAAACTCTGGTATCGTGACAACCCTAACATCTACCACTGCTACACAAAAACCCTTAAGAAAATATATGAACACAGGTTCTTTGCAAGTTATTTGTAGAATATAAAACTCTTGCTGAAATTTTTGAAGGTATGCCAGTGGAAAAAATAGTTTCTGTAAGCCATGCATTCAAAAGCACTGTGGAAAGTACGCTGCTTTATCAATTAGGGCTCCATGACCCTCTTTACCCAAGCTTAAATTAAGTTATTTGAGCCATTAATAGTGAACTACTGCACAGATTTCTCTATTACCCGCATCTTGTTGTTGACCAGGTCCAGGATGGCGTCATAAGGGATTTTCTCCAAGGGAAGACTAATAAGCCACTCCAGCAGAGTCTCAAGGAGTTTTACTACAGACTGTCGACCAGGGAAAAGCTTGGATAAAGAATGAAACAATATACAGACTAAATGTTAATTCTCAAAACAATACAATACAGGGCAAACATAGTTAACTTGTTTGGGCCAGAACCAATTAGGGCACTTTACTTTAGCGACAACTGTCACAAAGACTTTAAAGGTCTTCAGCTCCTCTCCCATCAGGGTTTGGTGGGTAGCCAACTCCACTCTCAGCAGGTAGTGCAGCCCTGACTCAAGATCCGCCATGTACACCTTAGACCTGGGGAAAACCACCGATGGAACCATGGATCAGACAGTTGCACATTAAAGAATTTTTTTTTCCACTTTCACACAGGTAGTCTTCATAAAAATGTAAGATAAATTGTGTTATGAAAAATACACTGTGCGAGCATCCAACTCACTTTTCAAAGTCTTTCCAAGCCTCAGAAATCCCAGGGCCTTGTGGTCCCTTTATTAGGGGCTCCTGGGGTGCTCCAGAACCATTCTGCTTCCTGTGGACTCCAGGGAGCAGCTTAAGGAATGAGGAGAAGAAGAAGCGCAGTCTTTTCTGCCTGGTGATATCAAAATACAAAACACCTGCATTTATTCAGCAAACCGTGTAGCAAAATGGAATAAAAACAAAAAAAGGAACCAGGCAAACCTAGTTCTGCCAGCCAGCAATTAGAAGGGATGAATGTTGTCGTCCCTGGCTGGATTCTTATCCATGGTATTCTGTGTGGCAGTCTGTCTTTAACCACTATGCTGTTAAAACAGCGGGTAGTGCTGCACGTGATACGTGGGTGGAGATGTGTCTACTTTAGCATTGTCAAACAAAGTAGTCAAAACTCTCAAAACTCTTCTCAAAACTAGTTCCCTACATTATTAGCTGACATCCAAATCAACAAGAGTAGAACATGGTCGCAACACTACATTCAACGTGTTAAATTAGAAAGAGATCACTGTAGATGGCTAGCTAATAGCTATGCAGTACATATAATGAAAACAACAGCTAACCACTACGCTATGTGAACTACGCTATGTAAATTGAAATCGAGAGCAATATGTTCGTTGTCGGTGCAGTTCGTCCACTACAAAATAACCAAACAGTTTTACTTTAGGCTTACAATAATGTAGCTACTGAAGCTTGTGTCTAGTGATGTTTTAGTCTAGTTAACCCTTAAAGGGCTAGGGTTTTAAAGTCCGCCTGTCACTACCTTGACATTTTGGCTTCTAAAATGGTCATCCTTTATAGTAGAAGGAAGTGCTTTGTATTCTGGGATTCTGCAGGCCCTCAGCTACATGGAGGATGTATTGAAAACAATTTTTTTGAGACACTTACATGAGTAATAATGTGAAATAGTCAGAAAAA
>JACXGI010004419.1:10683-54091 GCA_016801175.1 Esox masquinongy | reverse complement strand
TGACTCTGATTAATCACAAATAAAGTTCAGCTGTTCTAGTAGGATTTTCCTGACATTTTCTTAGTTGCATCTCAGAGCAAAAGCCATGGTCCGCAGAGAGCTTCCAAAGCATCAGAGGGATCTCATTGTTGAAAGATATCAGTCAGGAGAAGGGTACAAAAGAATTTCCAAAACATTAGATATACCATGGAACACAGTGTATCTACCTGACACGTTGTCGTACTACTCAACCAAATGCCAAACGACGTGGCCACAATAATCCAGTCAAGTGTATCATATGGTATCGGAAAAGATTTGAGATGCCACAGGGAGTCTAAATAATGGCTGCACATACAATAGGAGTCATTACTGTATTTTGATCAAGGCCGTAATTGCAATATATACTGGGGGACACACCTCCCCCCCAATATTCAAATATGCTCAAAATGTCCCCCCCAACATATTGATATATAAATTATAAATAAAATAAAAATGCGCTATGCTACGACAGGCAATCATGAACCGCCGTCCAAAAATAATCATTAGCAAATGAAAACATAATCATAACAAATTGCCGTTATTATTACTACCGGTTCTAGTTTTACGGTTTACTGCAGTTCTGCTTGTGGTTTGTCCAAGTGCTGTTGCCGTACCCCAGTTGGTCGACTGTTGTTGGTAGGTACAATCAATGTCAAACATTTGTACTGTCTTTCTATTTCATTAGCCTACTACTTTCAAATGTTTGAAAAAAGTGGAAAACTAGAATGTAATATGAGTGTTACATCAATCCTGTCGATTGTGATAGTTTTAACATGAACATGTCATTTTTTGCTGGAACTGTAATTGTGGAAATAAATAATAGTTTGCTAAAAAGTGTCAGTAATTGCCTGGAGTGTAAACGAATGTTTTTGGTGAAAACGGGGCGATTTGCACATGCTAATCAATCAATCACTGACGTTATCTATCGTAGCTAAGTTACCTGGAAAGTTAATTAGCCACAAATTCATCCAGCGACTAACAATGGTGCTCATGTGCGTATTCAACTAACATTAATGTCTTACGTTGGTGATGTTGGTAGATACGTCAGAAAGCTCACGTGAAGTCTGAGTAAAGTGTCAATCATTTATGTTGCGCTTCATGTGTAACTTATGCACATAACAGTCAACAATAGTTGTTTTCATTGATTGTATATTCATATAGTATACAGTATAGCTGTATTTGCTCATGATAAATAGCATTATTAGTGTTTGTTTGATTATTAGTGTTTGTTTGAAATGCAAGCAGTTTTATTGGTCAGCTTTCATTCACGGTGAGTGTCATCGTGATCAAGAGGAAGGGTGGCAGTGACATTCATCAAATTTTTGAGCAGCCTCAGAAAATAAAAGTAAGCTGAATGCAGTGAGAAAATGAGTACCAGTCAGATGATAGACTAAGTATACAGTAGCACAAGAGGTGAGTCAATGTTTATTAATATAATAATCATTGCCATTCAGATCAGATTGGTTAGAAATCCATTCCTGAACATCATGGCAAGAAACACCACTTGTTTGCTGATAGTATTTATTTCATGTTCACTCTGGTGATGACCAATCTGATATCGCCATGTTGGTGTTGTTCCGACGACATTATAATTAATGTTGGCACAACTGAGGTTAGGCTTAGGCACAGGTACAAATGAGATTAGGTTTAGGCACAGGTGTCCCTGAGGTTAGGGTTAGGTCAAAGGGTGGGGGATAGGGGAATATTCTGTTTTTGGACTGGGGTAACCAACTAACTACACGTCAGTTGCAGTGATGGTCCTGGAGCAACATTTAATATGATGTTGTAGGAACAACAACACGGCGATATCAGATTGTGTAAATATTTATGGTTAAGAGTTATAAATATTTTAAACATTTTTGGATGTTTTTCTGGGGGAGACCCCCAGACCCCTGGCTGATTTGGTCCCCCCCCAATGTTGACCTAAATGTTGACCCCACAGCCTTGATTTAGTATGTGCAACAGAGTTAGAATATGCACCTATATATATTTTGAGTTTCTCCATAATTGAGCAGCCACATTTTTGCATAGTTATTAAAGAGCCATCTGGTGGAGGGTTTCTGCACCTGCACTTTGCACACGTATTTGCGTGGTCAAGTGAATTTTCAGCAGAACTAAGTTGTATTGCTGAAGGTATGTATCGTGAACCAGGCAGTCTGATATCTTTTTATATATTTTTCTAATTAAATATGCTTTTTGTGTATACATTTAACCCATCATAATCGGTATCCATTTTACCATGTAAAATGATAAATTATTTAAACAAATAAGTAGTCAAAAAATGTGTAAAAACAAAAAAACATGATAACTGGAATCAATCTCTCCTACACTGGAAAGGAACATATAAGTGCAAAGAAGGAAGAGTGCTGCTTTGGCATCAGGTGTAGTAGGAGCAGTGCTCAGTGGACAGCAGGGTATAATTAATTAGATGACAATTCTAACTGTGATCTAATTAATTATACCCTGCTGTCCACTGATTTTATTATCGGAGAAGAGAGCCGTGGACATTTTTTGAAGTCTAAAGCTTCAATCACCATCTAACTGGAAAGGAACAGTTAAAAAAACCCATTAGAAAACTTTAAACATATTTTTTTAACCTTTATTTAACATGGTTCGTCAGTGACAAAACATTTTACAATAATTTAAGTTTACTAAATAATTATTCTCATGATTGTATTGCACACAACAAGCCCCCAGCCCTTATTCATGCAATATTTTACAAACTTGAAGTAGGCTTGCTTTGGTTGCCTAAATGCAGGTGAGATATGTAGATATGTATGATAATTAGGGAGAAACAATGGTGGCTGAGACAAAATATTAGTTGGATTGTTTTGGGTTTGGATGTTTGAACTACGATAAATTTAGAGATTATTCTAAATTATTCAGACTTTGTTTGAAGTGACTCAAATGCTAATTTGTCACAAATGCAATTCGAATATGATTGTCACATTCAATATTTATAGTCTGAAAATTCAAAAACCTAGTGGAATTACAGGTTTTTCCCATATTTCAAACCACCTTGATTGATGGTTTAACATCCAACATAAATCAAAGTTCTAGCCATATAACTTGTTAGTGAAAGGTTTGAGGGTTTTTTTGTTTTTCATTTCCAGATAACTTGACAGTTTGACAAGAACATGTGGTATTTAAATTATTTGTTAAATAATAATAGATATGATAGAGGGTGAAAAAAACTAAATTTAGAAATTTGGATCATCTTGTTACATCATCATCTTACACTATGATTTTGAACATTTAAAGCCCTGGGAAGCTTATTTTTTTGACATATTACAATACAATTCCTAAACCTTAGTGTATTAGCTGCATAACTGAAAGTGCAAGCATTACCACCAATCAGCCTACAACTAGTGATAACTGTGTCCTTGGGACGTTTCTAACACCCTTGCCTAACCCCTAACTATCACTGGATTTGGGATATCCCATAGCAATCCTGATAACAATGATTATGCCACTTCAAACAATCCTGTCAATACTATGACAACTAGTGGAGCCACATAAGTAAATGACTGTCAGACTTAGTATGTGGAGAAAATAAAATATAAATGCATTTGTTATTTTGCAAATATTTATCATATTTATATCAGCACAGTTTATGTAGAAGTAACACAAGACAGGTACAAAATAATGATTTTTTTTTTTTACCTTGATACAGTACTGTGCAAAGGTTTTAGGCAGGTATGAAAAAATGCTGTAAAGTGACAATGTTTTCAAAAAGACATGTTAATTGTTTATATTTATCAATTAACAAAATGCAAAGTGTGTGAAAAGAAGAATTCTAAATCAAATTGATATTTGGTGACCACGCTTTGACTTCAAAACAGCATAAATTCTTAATAGTATTTGAAGGAACTTGGCAGGTAGGTTAGCCCAAACATCTTGGAGAACTAATCACAGTTCTTCTGTGGATTTAGGCAGCCTCTCTCTTCATGTAATCTAAGACAGACTCAATGATGTTGAGATCAGGGCTCTGTGGGTGCAATACCATCACTTCCTGGACTCCTTGTTTTTCTTTACACTGAAGATAGTTCTTAATGACTTTCACTATATGTTTGGGGTCGTTGTCATGCTGCAGAATAAATTTGGGGCCAATCAGTTGCCAACCTGATGATACTGCATGATGGATAAATGTCTGCCTGTACTTCTCAGCATTGAGACCATTAATTCTGACCAAATCCCCAAATACATTTGCAGATATACAGCCACAAATTTTCTAGGAAGCTCCACCATGCTTCACTGTTGCCTGCAGACAGTCACTCATGTACCACTCTCCAGCCCTTTGGCGAATAAACGGCTTTCTGCTACAACCAAATATTTCAAATTTTGACTAATCAGTCCAGTGCACATCCTGACATTTTTCTGTACCCCAATTCCTGTGTTTTCGTGCATTAAGTCGCTTGCCCTTTTTCCACATCGGAGGTATGGCTTTTTGGCTGCAAGTCTTCCATGAAGGTGACTTCTGACCAGACTCACCAGGGTTCCACTCTTTTCTGCCAATTCTGAGCTGATGGCACTGCTCAACCTCTTCCGATTGCAAAGGGACGTAAGCATGATGTGTTCATCTGCTGTATTTAGTTTCCTTCGCCGACCACTGCTTCTACCATCCTCAACGTTGCTGTTTCTTTGTGCTTCCTCACAAAGAGCCGGGACAGCACATCTGGAAACCCGTCTGCCTTGAAATTCCAGCCTGGAAGAGACCTTGCTGATGCAGCATAACCACTTTGTGTCTTGTTGCTGTGCTCAATCTTACTATGGTGAATGACTTTTGATAGTAAACTGTCTTCAGCAACCTCACCTTGTTAGATGAGTTTGGCTGGTCCTCACCCAGTTTTATTCCTCTTACACTGCTGTTTCTGTTTCAGTTAATGATTGTGTTTCAACATGTTGAATTTATGATCATTAGATGATCATTATCACCTGTTTGGTCTAATTGTTTAATCATACACCTGACTGTATGCCGATAAAATCCTTGACTTTGTGCAAGTGTCCCTAGATGACTTGTTGCTGTTTTGATGGCAAAGTGTGGTCACACCAAATATTGGTTGGATTTTTATTTTTCTTCTGTTCACTCACTGATGTTTATTGATAAATATAATCCACTAGCATGTCTATTTTTGAACACATTCTTACTTCACAGCATTTTTTCACACTGCCTAAAACTTTTGCACAGTACGGTGCATGTCCGTAACTGACAACCCATGACACCAAAATGTAATTAACATAAACTTAAATGTATTTAAACTGCCATAAAAAAGATCCCATAATAATCTGCATGAAGGTTGGATCTTCAATGATGCCATTTTTCTGAAAATAATTTAGAAAGTCAAGCCTTTGGTTTGAAGATAATTATGCACCCAAAATAAACACACATTCAAACCCAGGAAATCCTAAAAAAAAACTTTAAACTTAAAAAATAAAACTTGGTATGAGTTCTGTGTGATTTTTAAATGTTTACCTCTGGTAACTTCGAAGCAGCGCTCACAGTGAATTGTCCGTCTGTAGACCCACATACTGTCCCCAGCCTTCAGATGGCCCAGATCACTGCTGCACACCTCACACTGGTGATGCAGAGACAAACACATCCAGATACGCTTATTAGGCAAAGAAGATCCAGAGTTCCAGAAGTTGCACAACATTTTCAGAACTTTAAAGCTTCATCTGCATTACATTGGTCCTCCACTCAACGCAAAACATTGGCAAAATAGTCTCAATCGTTTGTGCTCCGTTTGTGCTGGTTTGTGCTTTTAAAATTTGTTTGTGCTGCTATCATTTTTTAGATATTCAAGAATATTTTATAGGTCATTCTGTGGTAACTCAGCCCACCAACATGCACCAAATTCACCAAAAATAGTCTTGTTTGTCTGTGCTCTGTTTGTGCCACTTTGTACTGTTAAAAGTTTTGTTTGTGCTGCTGCAGTGTTTTGCTGTTTAGACATAACATTTTAGGCGAATTTTTGTGAATTTTGAGCATGTTGGGGAGCTGAGTGACCTCAGAATGATCTTTGATATTTTCTTTATGATTTAAAAAATGATAGCCGCACATATGAAGATTTTAACAGCACAAACGGAGCAGAGATGATTGAGCCTATTTTCAGTCAGTTTTGAGCATATTGGTGGACTGGTGACGTCATCACCTAAAATTAAATGTCTAATATACAAAAAACCGCAGCAGCAAAAACAAAACCTTTAACAACAAAAACAGAGGACAAACAAATGAGACTCACCTCAGAATGACCTATAAAATATTAATTCATATAAAAAAATTATAGCAGTAAAATTTGAACATCTTCACAGGACAAACAAGCACAAACGAAGCACAAATGATTGAGACTACAGTATTTTGCCGACGTTTTGCGTTTGGTGGGGGGCCAACTTCAGTTAAAGACTCCACACAGGAGATATGACATCTCACAATATACACTGCTCAAATAAATTAAGGGAACACTTAAATCACACATCGGGTCTCGATGAAGGAAATTTATTAAAGACCAAAACCTTTACTGTATATTGTGTAATTCATTGAGAACAAAATGATGCAACAACGGTCAGTGGAAAACAAAATCACCAACCAACTGAGGGCTGGATTCAAACTCACACTGAAAATCAAATTAAACAATTGAAATCATAGGCTGTTCCAACTTGCGTGAATTTCATCACAGCAACTCATAATGCAACGCAGTAGTGTGTATGGCCCCCATGTGCCTGTATGCACTGCCGACAATGTCTGGGCATGCTCCTGATGAGACGGCGAATGGTGTCCTGGGGGATCTCCTCCCAGACCTGGATCAGGGCATCAGTGAGCTCCTGGACAGTCTGTGGTGCTACTTGTGGCGTCAGATGCACCGATACATAACGTCCCAGAGGTTCTCAATTGGATTCAGGTCTGGGGAACGTGAGGGCCTGTCAATGGCATCAACAGAGTTGGGGAGCAACGGATTACAAAAAAACAGTAACTGTAATCCGTTATGTAACCAACTAAAATATTGTAATCGGATTACAGATACTTAAAAAAATATATATGATTACTTCTTGGATTACTTCAATTGAAAAAGAATAGGTGCGCGAAATAATTATGACACGTTGGATGTTTGATTTTTTAATGTAATGTTTTAAAAACAATGTGATTTGAATCCAAACAACAACTGCACGCCTCAGTTGTTGTGGGTGATCATCATGAGTGCAAAGATGGGTGCACATAACCAGATTATTGACCGATGAAGCGCTAATTTATTTTTCTCCGGTTTTGGTTGGTTGGATGGCTGGTAAAAACGATAATATTAGCCGACCGATATAAAATGTGATTTAGTTATATACTATATGCGCATCTTTCTGAGAACAATGATAGGCGATAAGCCTACCTGGTGTTATATCTTTTTCAGAAAGGAATTGTTTAGAAGATCAGGCAACTATTTGTTAGATAGCTGTAACATGGCGCTGCCTTCAAGATAAAACATGATATGGAATTTATCACAATATTTAAGGAGAAAAGGTGTGTCGGGAAGCACTCTGCCAAAGGATGAGGATTTCCATTTGATGCTGCCACCTCAACTCCATACAGGTTGGCCATGTGATTCTGCATGTTTGCATCTCAGAAAATTGTGTTCATTAAATTGCGTTCATTGGTTCATTGGCTGCTGGCTGCTGACGACGATCATTGGCTGCTGACGACATTGACTTTACGTTTTGAAAATCTATTGCTGGTGGCCCTAATAATTGCAGGTTACATTTGCGCAGGTAAAACGTATTTGTTTGCGGGTGTTCACGATTGCGAACGTGCATTTGTGTGCCTGAGGTTTCTGCAACGTTTTGACAATGTTGGTGGTTGTGGAGCAAAACATCAGACTACTGCAGATTTAGTGTATGCGCGAAAAGCTACGGATATAATAATAAATTGCCATTTATTTTTTTTATTTTTTTTTTTGTTTTGAAACAATAAAAAACATGAATAAAACACAAATAACAGAATAGGCTAACCCATCCTTAGATTTTGGGTTATGTTCAGATAAAAAGTCAGATTCTGGAAGATCAAGGGTTATTGGATTAATTGGAATGACTGAATATCTGACAAACATTCAGCATGTAATGCAGAGATGTAGCCCAATCATATTGATGTAGAATGCAATGGTTTAGAAACCCTTTCCAAAGGCACTGTACATAACCCATAAGGTAAAATGCAAATTCCATTTGTGGCCACCTATGTAAACTCAAAAGGTGTTTATATGCTATTCCCATTTATCTTCCAATGTCTCTTAATATGAAAGAAATCTAAAAGTAATTCAAAGTAATCAGATTAGGTTACTGAGTTTGAGTAATCTGATTTTTACCTGTCCGCATTTGCAACTACATAACTTGTAACTGTAATGGATTACATTTAAAAAGTAACCTACCCAATCCTGGGCATCAATGCCTTCTGCCTACACACTCTGGCCACATGAAGTCGGGCACTGTCCTGCACCAGGAGGAACCCAGGGCCCCCTGTACTAGCGTAAGGTCTGTTGATGGGTCTGAGGATTTCATCCCGGTACCTAACAGCAGTCAGGGTACCATTGGCTAGCATGCAGAGGTCTGTGCGATCCTTCAAGGATATGCCTCCCCAGGATATGCTGGATGATGTTGCAGGCAGCATAACGTTCACCACGGCGTCTCCAGACTCTTTCATGTCTGTCACATGAACGGGGCACTAATGGCAGACCTGCCAATTCTGGTGCTCAATGGTGAATGCAAATCGAACTGCACGGTGCTGGGTTGTGAGCGCAGGTACTACTAAAGGACGTCGGGCCCTCATGGAGTCTGTTTCTGGCAGTTTGCTCAGAAACATGCACACCAGTAGCCCACTAGAGGTCATTTTGTAGGGCTCTGGCAGTGCTCCTCCTGTTCCTCTTCACACAAAGGTGCCAATACTGGTCTTGCTGCTGGGTTGGTGACCTTCTACGGCCCTGTCCAGCTCTCCTCATGTAATGGCCCATCTCCTGGTATCTCCTCCATGCTCTTGAGACTGTACTGGGAGACACAGCAAACCTTCTTGTGACGGCACGTATGGATGTACCATCCTGGAGGAGCTGGACTGCCTGTGCAACCTGAATGGGCTGTAGGTACTGCCTCACGCTACCAGTAGTGACAAGGACACTCCCAAAACTAGAGAAGAATCAGTCAGGAAGGATAAGGAGAGAGCAATTGTGGCCACCACCTGCAAAACCATTCCCTTTTTCGGGGTTGTCTTGCTGTTGCCTCTCCAGTGCACGTTGTCACTTTCATTTGCACCAAAACAGGTGAAATTGCTTCACAATCGCTCATGCCTCCTAACTGGACAGATTGATATCCCTGAAGTTTAATTGACTTGGTGTTATACTGTGATGATTACGTGTTCCCTTTACATTTTTGAGCAGTGTATTTAGAAGTGCTTCCCCACCGAGTTGTTGATTATATTTGTTTTCTCACATTTGTCCAGTACACTGGTGATGTCCACGTGAATAACAGAACCCAGTGTTTCCCAGCAGAACATTGCCCAGAGCATCACTCTTTCTCCACCACTTCCCCAGGTATATGGCACACAAGTACACGGCTGTCCATGTGATATAAAAAAAGACGGGACTCATAGGACCAGGCGACCTTCTTCCAACGCTCCAAGGTCCAGTTCCGACACCCATTGTAGGTACTTTTGACAGTGGACTGGGGTCATCATGGGCACTCTGACCAGTCTGCGGCTATGCAGCCCCAAACTAAGCAGGGTGCAATGCACTGTGTTGTGACACAATTCTTCTGTAGCTGTCATTAACATTTTCTGTGACTTCACAGTAGACCTTCTGTCAGTTCGGACCAGATAGGATAGCCTTCGTTGTCCCCACACATTGATGAGCCTTGGGTGCCCAATGCCCTGTTGCTGGTTTATTATTATACATTTATTTCAACAAGGAACACTGACTGAGAACAAGGTCTCTTTTACAGCTGGGCCCTGCGTATACGTTTACACATACAGTTTAGGTACAAGGTTTTAATGGATACTGGGTCTGGCAAGGACTGTGGGGTCCCTTAGGTGTAACCCAGGGACGAGGTCTTTGCTGAAATCAATATTGATATTACAGCCACTAATAGGACCAGATTTTACAGCCACTGTGTGAAGACAAATGCAGTCTTCACACAGTGGAAACAGTACATACATATATCTCTCACAAATACAAGTAACACCTCTGAAAATTGTTTTTGGTTTGTTCCTCCTCGAACCACTGCTCACCACTGCTGACTGTGGAGCACCCCACAAGCCTTGCCATTTTAGAGATGCCCCGACTCAGTCGTCTGGCCATAACATTTTGGCCCTTGTCAAAGTCGCTCAGGTCTTTACTCCTCCCCATTTCTCCTACATCCAACACGTTGACAACAAGAACTAATTGTTCGCTTATTATTTAATCTACCCAGACCTTGACTTGTGCCCTTGTTAGGAGATGATCAATGTTATTCGCTTCACCTATGAGTAGACAGAATGTTTTGGCTCATCAGTAGATTAATTGAATATTCTACAATTTTCTTGTGACAGTTAAACAGCATGTCAACAGGGTATGCAGAAATATTGAAGGGTGGTGAAAGAAAGTATTTAACTTGCTGGGCGCTTTAACCAAATGAATGTCTTTAACCACGTTAATGTTTTTTGATTAATTTATGATCCATTATCTCAGAAACAGCTGACATGAGATTGTACTGTAAGTGCCTGAGTTTAAAGAGAACAGCAAAAAACAAACATTCGGTGACTGGCAGTTCTGTGGGCAGAAACCTTTTTAGGACAGAGGTTAAAGGTGCATGAGCAGATTCTTTCAAGCTTACAGAAAGTCCACAACTACTCAAATAACCTCTCTTTATGGTGTGCTTAAAGGTATTTCTGAATGCACAGTGGTTGGGCTGTCAGTCAGGGATGGGGAGATGAGGTTAACAGTGGGCACTTTACCAGAACTGGATGATTGAAGATTGTAAAACAGTTCTGATGAATCTTGATTTCTGATGCAACATGCAGATGCATATTCTACCTGATGCTTCCAGCATGCTTCGTTCAAATGCTTGGTTCCACAAATAGCGACTTCATTTTACTTCAGTGGCCTTCACAGTCCCCCGATCTCATACCAATTAAGGTCCTTTTGGATAAGGTGGAGCGGGAGGTTTGCAGCATGAATGTATGGCTGGAAAATCGTCAGGGACTGCATGATGCTATTGAGTTATTAAGGACCAAAATCCCAAAGGAATGACAATTCAAGCTGTTCTGGAGGCAATATACTGTCCACTGAGTGTAAATTGCAAAACTTATATAACAGAAGCTTGTATGCAACTCAGTCAGCTGTTCAATTATTTCAATATTTGTTAAAATGGTTGAAGCATAGTACCTTGAAGCAGGTAGTATGGCAGTTGATCTTCATATCCTCCAGCACCATCTTAGGGTCAGAGCTCATGGGTGAACGGCAGTAAGAACACAGGTCTCTCTCCAACACAGTCCTAGAGGGACTGATAGGGACATTATCATCCCTGTGTGGAAGAAAGAATGGATGTAGCACCTCATGTAAGGGCAGACATAATCTTTTAGGAGAACTGTAATATTAAAACCCTCACTGCTTTGTAATTTGTGGCAAAATACATAACTGTTCATGTTTTTGTTTTACCGTAATATCTTAATTATGTAGAAAACATGGATATACAGTGGATACAAAAAGTCTACACACCCCTGTTAAAATGCCAGGTTCTTGTGATGTAAAAGAATGAGACAAAGATAAATCATGTCAGAACTTTTTCCACCTTTAATGTGACCTATAATGTGAACAATTCAATTGAAAAACAAACTGAAATCTTTGAGGGGGAAAAATAAAAAACACACAATAACCTGGTTGCATAAGTGTGCACACCCTTAACGCCTCAGGGTCCGAGGAGATTTCGGCCGGATTTCACTACTTGGACATTTTGGGTCCTAGATTCATTTCTGTAACAGATATAATCTATTCTGATGTATCCTGGTAATCACAACCCCCTTAGCTACAATAAAAACACATAAAAACAGACTTCTGGGTCACCATTTAGAAAACTCATCTGTTTGAAAGGCAAAAAAATATTTTTTGGAAAACATTTCTGCCATTCAGGATGATAAAATTGTATTCTAACACTTATGAAATTTTGTTTCAATGGTATTCCCTGATAGTTCCATGCTTTTATTGTCATATTACATTGCATTGTGTTGAAACTAATGAATAAAACAAATAATACAAGGTAAGAAATATAGGCACCCCCAAAAAAATTGGTTCTTCTACCTAGAAATAAAACACTATAAAAGAAATTACAAAGAAGATAAATCACTTCTTTTTATGTGTAATGACGCAGAACGGCCACCAGGTAGCAGCACAAGATCGCTAGTGAAGTTTGGAATTCTATAATTTATAAAATCAGAAAAATTACCAACTTTTTCCCAAAAACTCAAGAACATCCTCATACTATGTTGACAGAAGAAAATCTTTATATCATATTTATAATTCAGTACATCATATATAGTGATGTGCACCCTTGTAATCCCTATAGTCTTTACACATTAGCCTTTCTAAGATGCATGGTCAATGTCGTTGCCTGGTGAAAAGTTTTCTTCCTGCAGGCTGTGGTTCCCATAGCAACCCAAACTATACACGGAACGCTTCACGAAGGTGGCTACACAAAATATACTTTGAAACCGGATGATTATGGCGATTAGATTTTCATTAATATTTATGCAAATGAGCACAGAGTGCTCCATCCGCGGATCCGCGGATTGAGACTCTGAAGGGTTTAAACTAATACTTTGTTGAAGCACCTTTTGATTTGATTACAGCACTCAGTCTTTTTGGGTAGGAGTCTATTAGCATGGCACATCTTGACGTGGCAATATTTGCCCACTCTTCTTTGCAAAAGCGCTCCAAATCTGTCAGATTGCGAGGACGACATCTGTGCACAGCCCTCTTCAGATCACCCCACAGATGTTCAATTGGATTCAGGTCTGGGCTCTGGCTGGGCCATTCCAAAACGTTATTCTTCTTCTGGTTAAGCCATGCTTTTGTGGATTTGGATGTGTGCTTTGGGTCATTGTCGTGCTGAAAGGTGAACTTCCTTTTCATCTTCAGCTTTCTAACGGACTCCTGAAGGTTTTTTGCCAAAATTGCCTGGTATTTGGAACTGTTCATAATTCCCTCCACCCTGACTAAGGCCCCGGTTCCAGCTGAAGAAAAACAGCCCCAAAGCATGATGCTGCCACCATCATGCTTCACTGTGGGTATGGTGTTCTTTGGGTGATGTGCAGTGTTGTTTTTGTGCCAAACATACCTTTTGGAATTATGGCCAAAAAGTTCAACCTTGGATTAATCAGACCATAACACATTTTCCCATGTGCTTTTGGGGGACTTGATGTTTGTTTTTGCAAACTTCAGCTGGCCTTGGATGTTTTCTTTGTAAGAAAAGGCTTCCGTCTTGCCACCCTACCCCATAGCCCATTCATATGAAGAATACGGGAGATTGTTGTCACATGTAGCACACAGCCAGTACTTGCCAGAAATTCCTGCAGTTCCTCTTGGAAGCGTCCCTGACCAGTTTTCTTCTCATCTTTTCATCAATTTTGGAGGGACGTCCAGTTCTTGGTAATGTCTCTGTTGTGCCATATTTTCTCCACTTGTTGATGACTGTCTTCACTGTGTTCCATGGTATATCTAATGCTTTGGAAATTATTTTGTACCCTTCTCCTGACTGATATCTTTCAACAATGAGATCCCTCTAATGCTTTGGAAGCTCTCTGCGGACCATGGCTTTTGCTCTGAGATGCAACTAAGAAAATGTCAGGAAAATCCTACTAGAACAGCTGAACTTTTATTTGTGATTAATCAGAGTCACTTTAAATGATGGCAGGTGTATAATGACTCCTATTTAACTTGAGATTGAATGTGATTGGTTAATTCTGAACACAGCCACATCCCCAGTTATAGAGTGTGCACACTTATGCAACCAGGTTATTGTAAGGTTTTTATTTTTCATTTTTCCCCCTCAAAGATTTCAATTTGTTTTTCAATTGAATTGTTCACATTATAGGTCCCATTAAAAGTGAAAAAAGTTCTGACATGATTTATCTTTGTGTCATTCTTTTACATCACAAAAACCTGGCATTTTAACAGGGGTGTGTAGACTTTGTATATCCACTGTAAATAGTACATTATTAGAGCATGGTAATGACATAAGAGAGAACAGGATTCTAGCAAGTAGGGGACATCTTTGTCTGGCAGGGAAATGTTTTTTATCTATAGTAAAAATATGTGTTTCATTACTTCCAGTTAAATATATATTTAGGTGCATTTTATTTGGGAAAAGTAGTTTTTTTTCACAAGTTCTATCATTATTATTATTTTCTAGGTGTGGATGGATGTGGTATATGTGTACACATATGTTTGTGAAAAAGGGACAGAAACCAGAAGAATGCTCTACACTCATTCAACAACTTGCATTGGATTTTGTTATGCTGTATGACAGGGCTAATCAACTGTTGTTCTAAAAGGTATTCCAGCCTCTCTTAACCAGATGAGAGGCCCGCAGAGATTTTGGTTCCAGAATGGCTAGTTCTCAATTAAATCATCAGGCTAAGTGAAGTGCAGATTGGATGGTCCAACAACTTGCGCATGCATGCAACATTTAAGAATGCCCTCATGATGATGAATGGGTACTTAATGGACATCATGGATTCACAAAAGATTGAGTACAATACTTGAGTAATCTGGAAAAATTAATTATTGTTACCCCCTAAAACAATCATGTAGATGCTACAAAATACTTTGTCTAATGTTCTTATGTTTAGTTTCTATCTGCTGCCAGGATCTTTTTGCTACCATGAGATTACAACAGAATGTATTGTCATGAAAAGCACTTCACGAATTGAATAAAACACCATTCCTATGGTGCAATGCTATGGGGCTACCATTGCAAATGTGGCATATTGTTGGCTACTATAATTAAGGTTTTGTGCTTAAAAATGTAAATAATTAGTGTTGCAAAGAAGTGATCTATAAATATAAAACATTATTATTAATAACACCCATATCTGTGTACTTGGGAGAACTCGCAAAGCAATACACAGTTTGTATAGTCAAATTGAAACCACACTAGGTTACATTGGACATGTATCAGTTGGTCAGATAAATGATTGAAAGTTTGGAAAAATTATAATGTTCAAATATAAATTATTCTGTCCAATAATTGGTAATGCTTCCGTCAGTGGCACAGGTGTGATGATTTAGAAGGAGCGGATGAAAAGCAGGGGCCATATTCACAAAATATTTTATCTTACCACTAAGAGCCTCCCAAACAGCAGTAAATGTTTCTAGCAAAGAGGTTTCTCTGAAAACCTATTCACAAAGCTGCCCAGACCAACTTTTACTAAGGAATCAGGAGAAAGACTAAGAGAAAGCTAAGAGAAAGGACATTCCTTTGGATGATGTCATGTTCCATAAACAAGCTTACTTACTATGCCCACAGTGACTGGCTGATAGGGGAGGGTTCTCTGTCAGTGAATTTATCATAGCAATTCTGTAGAAAGATCAGTCATGTCAAGTGTCACTGATAAAACATGACACCAAAAATTATATATTAACTAGTCAAGTATATGTTCAGCCAATTGTCAGTCTCTTACATGTCTGGCAGCTCATAAACAAATGTGTGTTCATCTTTTGATGGTGCAATAATTTGCGCAATTATGCGTGACATCTATAGCACCAACTACACTGGATGGTTCAGGTATGTCATGAAGTTGGCTTTGTTTCTTTGTAGTTGGCGAACATCAAGAGGAAACACTATGAATTGTTGGACGATGTGAGGTCTGGAGAGGGCATTTATTGTTTGATGTAATATTCTACTGACCGATGACTGAGATACACGCAGTTTGTCTGCGCTGCATTGCTGTATTTTCCCTGTGGCCAAGTAGCGTAGAGATGTCACAACCTTGATCTCCAGTGTTATTGGGTTGTTTCTGTTTGTTGGTGAAGTGACTGCATCCCTGACTAGTTCTACTATGATTAAGGTGTTACCTTTTTAAAAGATTAGATTAGATTCAACTTCATTGCCAAAAGCTCAGGATCGTTATTTCTAAAATGTTGATCTGATTACGAGGTGGATTGCCAGCAGCAGCCATTTTAGGATTATTTGTGATTTGGACTTAGTGACATAGGAGTCCTCTTGACGACCCCTTACTTTTCACAGATTTAGGGGCTGGTTTTAGCACTAAAACGCTTTGTGAAATACTCTTAAACCAAAAAATGTAGGACTCCTAAAATTAGGACTGACATGCCGATTGTTATAAGGGTTTCTCCTAAATCAGCAAGTTTTGTGCTACTTTTAGCCTTGAGATTTTTTGTGAATACGGCCCCAGAAGTGTTTCAGCCCTCTAGGAACAGAGTTGAATTTCGTTTTAGTTATATACTTACATTTTATATGATTACATTTATTTTGTCAACAATCTCCAAAAAATACCCCATAATAACAAAGAAAAAACACGCCTTTGTGCAAATTTAAATGAATGAAAAAAATATCTGAAGGCTCTGTATACAAAGTCTACAACCCCAAAAAAGTTGGGACACAGTGTAAAATGCAAGTAAAAACAGAATGCAATGATGAGCAAATCATTTAATCCCTTCATATAATTGAAAATAGTACAAAGATAAAGATAATTGTTGAACCTGAGAAATGTTATTGTTTTTGGAAAAATATATTCCCATTTTGAATTTGATACCAGCAACATGTTTCAAAAAAGTTGGGGAAGGGGTATGTTTATTACTGTGTTGTATCTCTTTTAGCAAGACTCTAAGCATTTGGGAACTGAGGAGACCAATTTCTGTAGTTTTAACAGTGAACTGTTTTCCCATTCTTGCATGATATAGGATTTCAACTGCTCGAAAGTTCGGGGTCTCCTTTGTTGTATTTTTCATTTCATAATGCGCCAAATGTTTTCAATGAGTGACTGGGCTGGACTGCAGGCAGGCCAGTTTAGCACCCGGACTCTTTTACTATGGATCCATGCTGTTGTAATATTTGTAGAATGTGGTTTGGCATTGTCTTGCTGAAATAAGCTAGGCATTCCCTGAAAGACAGATGGCAGCATATCTTGCTCCAAAACCTGTATATACAGTTGTGCTCATACAGGGTTTTCCCTGCATAGAAGAATGTTTGGTGCCCCTGAAAGAGGTTTTAGCGAGTGCCAAAGGAAAATCACCAGCGCCAAAATAAGAACTGAAAAAAAAATTGCATTTCAAATCATCTCCGAATGTGTTTAATAGCAATTTATCAAACAACTGTTGAACAAGCAGAACATAAACTGAAGGCTAATGAAATCCTCTGACTAATGTAAATTTCCCATGTCGGTAATTTCAGTTTTTTAATCTCGTTAATACTTTCCCCTTAAAAACATACTAGTGTATGTGTAGTCACGAGACTCCTCCCGTCCAGTCAGCGGCATGGAAGCAACATGTAGGAGAAACGTCGAGTCAACTGAGCAACGTGTCCCAAAGAAAAATGCAGTGTCTGTCGTTTGGACACATTTTGGCTTCAGTAGATGACAACTAACAAAATTAAGTAAACACTGCAGACAAACAGTTTCAGTGACCAAAGGTAATACCACCAATCTGTTTCAACACTTGGAGCACAATCAAGTTACCGAAAATGAACAGTGTATGGCTCAAAAAAACAGAGACTGATAAGCGCCCAGCAACAAGAGCCTCCACAAACCAGGGGTCGATAACACAAGCATTTCCAAATGCTACACATTATGAAAATGATTCAAGAAGATGGAAAGAAATAACTGATGCCATTTGTTACTACATTGCGAAGGATATGGCTCCCATAGCTACAGTGGAGCGCAGTGGATTTAAACACCGTGTTAAAACTCTTGGCAGAAGATACACTGTGCCATCACGACCATATTTTTCCTAAACTGCGCTGCCCAACATGTACAAAACGTCGTAAAAAGGTAGCTGCTTAACTAAATCTGAGAGATATGATTTCTGCGTGGGAGCTCACGGAAGACAACCTCGTGGCCATAACGACAGACAACAGCACTAATGTTGTCAACGCTGCACAGCTCAATGGATGAACATGGCAGCAGTGTTTTGGACACAGGCTGCACCTTGCAATCGGTAAGTTCACATCAGTTTAACAGACACAATGCTATAATATTCAATAATCTAAATGGGGATATCTGGGTGGTGACTGGCTGCTATATTCTTTCTGTGTTTGTTTCTGTGTCATAAATGATAATGTCTATGTTTTTATGACTTTTTTATTCTTTTTCTTTTCTGTGCTGATGTTCTTGTTAAGCACTTTGTTACATGTGTTTAAAAAGGTGCTATATAAATAATATTTTTCTTCAGCACAGTGAATAAATACTGTGACAACAATAAAAAAAAACTGTTCATATAGCACCTTTCTTAATGTTACAATGTGCTTGATATTACAATGTTACAATGTAAAACTTCACATTACAAAACAAAGCAAAAAAAAAATCATTATCAAATTTGTTCATTAATCATAATCGAGGTAAAATGTTCAATTAATCGTGATTCCATGGGGAGCAGAAAAGAACTGTCAAAAGACCTGCATAACAAGGTAATGGAACTTTATAAAGATGGAAAAGGATGTAAAAAGATATCCAAAGTCAGTACTGTTCAATCATTTGTTAAGAAGTGGAAAATTCAGGGATCTCTTGATACCAAGGACAAGGTCAGGTAGACCAAGAAAGATTTCAGCCAAAACTGCCAGAAGCTGCTCTGGAAAAAGATGGTGTTGTTGTTTCAAGGAGCATAACACAACGATACTTGAACAAAAATGAGCTGCATAGTCGAGTTGCCAGAAAGAAGCCTTTACTGCGCCAATGCCACAAAAATGCCTGGTTACAATATGCCCGACAATACCTTGACACGCCTCACAGCTTCGGGTACACTGTAATTTGGAGTGACGAGAACACAATGGAGCTTTATGGTCACAACCATAAGCGCTATGTTTGGAGAGTGGTCAACAAGGCCTATAGTGGAAAGAATACCATCCCCACTGTGATGCATGGTGGTGGCTCACTGATATTATGGGGGAGTGTGAGCTCTAAAGGCATGGCGAATCTTGCGGCAATTGATGGCAAGATGAAGGCAGCCATGCTATCAGAAAATACTGGCAGACAATTTGCATTCTTCTGCACGAAAGCTGCGCATGGGACGCTCTTGGACTTTCCAGCACGACAATAACCCTAAGCACAAGGCCAAGCTGAAAGGTGAAGGTTCTGGAGTGGCCATCACAGTCTCCTGACCTTAATATAATCGAGCCACTCTGGGGAGATCTCAAACGTGTGGTTCATGCAAGACGACCAAGACTTTGCATGACCTGGAGGCATTTTGCCAAGACGAATGGGCAGCTATACCACCTGCAAGAATTTGAGGCCTCATAGACAACTATTACAAAAGACTGCACACTGTCATTGATGCTAAAGGGGGCAATACACAGTATTAAGAACTAAGGGTATGCAGACTTTTGAACAGGGGTCATTTCATTTTTTTCTTTGTTGCCATGTTTTGTTTTATGATTGTGCCATTCTGTTATAACCTACAGTTGAATATGAATCCCATAAGAAATAAAAGAAATGTGCTTTGCTTGCTCATTCATGTTTTCTTTAAAAATGGTTGATATATTACCAATTCTCGAAGGGTATGCAAACTTTTGAGCACAACTCTATTTATGGTGCCTTCACAGATGTGGATGTCAGCCATGCCATGTGCACTAATGCACCCCCATACAATCACAGATGTTGGCTTTTGAAATGTGCACTGATAACAAGCCAGATGGTCCCTTTTTGCCCAGAGGATGCGTCCCAAAATAATTTCCATGAGTCCCAAAAAACCATGACTCCCAAAAATAATTTCAAATTTTGATTTGTCAGAGCACAAGACAGTTTTCCACTTCACCTCAGTCCATCTTAATGATTTTACCTGTTCCATCCATACTCATACTTTTTTGTATGGAGCATGCTTGTCTACATTGCAATTTAAAGCACTAGTGATATGCTCTAGAACCAGTTCAGCTTCAAGTAAAGTAGAATTTCAGTCAAGGTTACTATGATAAAGGTTGTGTAAGAAAGCTTGATCATTAATAAAGTCTCTGTATTTTTTTTTGTTTTGCCCTTTAGATTCGAACATCTTCCATACATACAATGGAACAATGGTCACTAACATCTTTTGGAAATACCCCACTAATACTAGTACTAATTGTGCTCCTACTAATACTACCAAAAGGAATGTGAAATATTTTCATCAACAAGCCTTCTAAGATTTGCAGAGTAATACCAGATAAACAACACTGAGGTTGATTTTTTTGTCCAGGACTAGGCTTAATTTGTGTCTGCAAAACTGTTTTCCTGAGAATCTCATCTTTCAGGAGTTGAATACACGGTCTTGGTGGGTTTTGCCACGAGAGAATTAAAGAGATTATCCTGAGCCCAGCTAAAGATGAGAATTAAATCATTGAGTTACATTTGAGTAGTGATGGTCTAGGTCTTCATGTAATTCACATGGTGTTACAAATAAACAAAAACATCAGGCGAAAGGACTAGACTGGAATGGCCAACAACTTGTTGCCTTGAATACAGCGATCTAGCACAGTCAAAAAGCTCTACTGATGCTTGTATTCAATCAGCACCTAATCATTAGCAACACTCATCTAGTTGCCAAAAAAATAAAACTGCCTAAAATAATCAATTTCTAATCATTTCCAGTTGCCTTTAATGTAGCACGCTACAAGCAGTAGCTGTTAGCAGTTTCTGTATAGCCTTGAAATCAGCAGCAACAACAACACTTCACTGTCATTTCCAAGTTGCCTTAAACATCTTATCCAAGTCCTATACAACTCTCAGCTGCTCGTAATTTATCATCAGCCATCTCCAACCTATTTAAACCTGAGAAAACGGTCATGGTCTGACGTTATACTGAATGCATGTTCCATCCTCTCCCTTTTGCCTATGACTGCATTTTGTCTCCTATTGTTAGGTTAGGTGTCCACTTGGTGGCAGGGTGATAACTACAGACCAAATTGCAGTATATCTCCTGAGACTCCCAACACCCTACAGACCAACCCCTCCAGATCCTCACATACCACCCCTTGTTAAATCATTCTGCACCTCCAAGAATTATCCAGTTTTCACATTTCCCCTTCTAAATTCCAATTTCAAGTAAATGTGTGGATCCTGTACTCAAATGTACATTTCTGCCAGGTAGAAACCAATTAATACTGTCGTACCTGCTCCCCTTGGAGGTAGTTGACTTGCACTCAAGAGGGCTGGTGATACTGGTATTTTGATAACTGCACAAAGTCACAAAATGTATAATATCACATGTATAATATAAGTGGTCATAAGAAAAATCCTATACATCTTGCATTGGCTAATGTAGTGACACATACTATAGATACAATGCCAGACATGATGCCATTATGAATGTCCCCACCTGTGAAAGTGAGACTGGGCACAAGAACGCGGAAAAAACATTTTGGTGTCATTGACACTAAAAGTTTTGTAACTGTCTTTCAAATTCATATAACTATCCCATATAGCTGGATTGATGCACCCAAATGTGCAAAGTATGCTGCCTAAAATGGATTTGACTGATATTTGGATGCATGCCACAAATCCAGATATTCTGGTACTCTCAGAAACATGGTTAAATCCATTTGTCAATGATGTTGACATTACCATAAAAGGCGAATCTGTTTTTATATGTGACAGGATAAAGAAAAGTGGATATCTATGTTAAATCATATCCTGCAGTAACCCAAGCACTAAAGGTATCTGCACCTTTGAGCTATTAAGTGTTGCTGAAGATGCACATTTTTATGTAGCAGGGACGGAAGGAACCTCAAAATGTAAAGTCCACAGTTAAATGATTATTTCTTAGTATAGAAATGTTTTCTATGTTCTTTTATTCTGTCTTAGTAGGCTGTCACTGGAATGTTTATGGTTAACAGATGTTTCTGTAAGGTGAGAATTCAGGGACAAAAGGGTTGCTTTTAATTGCCTAGCTTGCTTGATCCTTGAGATAACACCCCTTTGTCATAGGAAGAGCCCCAGGAAACAGATCGGAAGGTGTCACTGATTGATAAGGGGTCTATTTTACTGGACTGGTTTTGTCTTCCTTAGGTCAGTTAAGCAACCCCCACTACTTTTTATTTCTTAGGATATAACCAGACTCAAGGTGGAAAAGGGGCTCTCTTGCATTTTTTCCTAACCTCTGCATGCTTCTTAGCTCTTGCAAACCACTCGATTCTCCAGAGAACTTTTATCTTGGATACTTGTACTGTACTTGTAATACTCTCTTTATAAATTAAATTCATTTGTTACATTAATTCATTGCCTATTTGGAATTAATCTAAAACGGGTCGAAATCCAGTTCCTGTACCAGGATATACCGTCTACACTGCTGTTTTGGCAGGTGCGGTAGATACTATGTCTGAATGCCTGGTCCCTTTTATGTCTTCTGAGATTATTGTTCTAGGTGATCTGAATCTTGACTAAATAAAGCCTGCCTCTGATAAACTGAATAGCTTATATATTGATTTGAATCTGACACATCTGATTTTAATGACTGTTAATGGCTTAATGTTGGATTAATGTTAAAAACCCTATTAACTCCTCAAAAATGTATCTAATACTGACAAACAACCCCCACAAATATAGATCAACTGGTGTTTTTGCAAAAGGATGTTAGTGATGATTGACCAATAGCTTGTATTAGAAGCACGAAACAACAACATGCTGACCCTTGCCTGATAAAGAAGAGAAATGAAACATTTTTCACAAATTCATTTCTTTCAGCATGTATTTTACTCAGAGCTGTTTTCTGTGGAGGGGTTCTCAGACCCGGATCTGGCTCTGGACCACTTCTCATCAATTTTTATCTCTTTAGTCAATAGACACGCCCATTTTAAATATTAAAGAGTGCGAGATTGCACAAATCTTGAACGACTTAGCAAAAAAACAATTAGTAGTAAAAAAAAAAAACTTACATTTTTTTCTTCAAAATTTAAGTTTTTTTTTTTTTTACTACTTAATTTTTTTTACTAAGTTGTTCAAACGAGATACTAAGTGGTTCAAACAAGATAAACTTAGTCTCTGGGCCCAAATTTCTTTTTTTACTACTTGGGCTTCAGGGCTTCCGTAATTACTGTGCTGATAAGATAAGCATTTTTTTTTTACAAACAGCAACAATTTTAGATGAGTAGGGTAATAACTCATAAAGTTGAAAGCATGATGTCTCGTACTACAGACAGTCTGAAGACCATGTCACATTTCATGAACATTTTAAACAATCCATTTGGCCTTTATGGCCTACCAGAAGTGGGTAAAGTACTGGGCTCCAGGAAGGGGGGCAGACCCCCTGGGATGGCCTCTATCAACCATTCCCATTAAATCAAAGTAGCCTATTACTACGGGTTAAATTAGAGTGTTCTGACTGGTCTCACCTGTGGTAATTTCCCCAACATAAGTATATTCAGTTTTGGGATAATCAAACGTTAAGTGCAAGCTAAATATATTTTCCTCTCAATAGCTTTCATGTTGGAATGTATGGTTTTACAACCAACTTGTAGTGAGGGTAGAGACCTAAAGTCATCCCCCATTGTTAATAATTAGAACAATCTTGTTGATGCATGCAATATGCTTGAAAGTTCTGATTTTGGTTTCGGCTGACCGCCACTATTTGGAATGACATGGACATGCATCTAAATTGGAAACATTCCCTAAACTTTAGGGGGTTAATTGAGACATGATGTTTGTGTTGTCACAATGTAGTTTGGCCATTGCCTGTGGAAATGCAAATTTTGATATGCTAATTTGGGAGTTGTTTCACTGAGTCAGACATCTTTGTCAATAGGTTATATGGGTTATAATTCCTTCCCACAAGCGACCGTGTGGCACATTTGTTGTTTTTGATTTTGTTTGAGGATGTTGTGTTTTTATCATTCTCACACTTGTTTTTGCTGAATATCCAGTTTGTGACTCTTTACTCAATGAATATTAGATTCATCCCAACAATCGATTTTCTTTTTTCATGTCCGTCCTGTGATGGTTCTGCTTTCGCGCATGGGGTCATTTTCCGTTGACTATGTCATGAAAGCGGTGGGGGGGAATGTATGAAATGATTATCTATGATGAAAAAGACGAACTGAGAGTTCAAAGCAAATTAAATGTGACGACTGCGCCCTCTGCTGCCTCTTCTCCCCCTGCAGCAGGCAGGCTCCAGCGGTCGACGTCACCGGCCTTCTGACACCACCGCCCATCTCATCTATTCATCTCACCTGTTGTCTTGTTTAGTGCACCTGGTCCTCATTTACAATCATTCCCCCCAGTATATATGTTCCCTCTGCTCCCCTAGTCTTTGTGTGTTATTGTCTCACCATCGTGAGCATATGTCTGTGCTTTTGGTTATTAAAAAGACATTCAAACCCAAGCTCCACGTTTCCTGCTCCTCGTCCCTGTGAAGTCTGACATTAAATTGGTACTTAAAAGAGTTACATGAAGAATTGGGTTTTCCTGTTTGCTTAGCAAAATTAGAAATAGTTATATCAGAAAATCTGTTATGGCCCTTAGTAGCTAGTCAGTGTTTGTCTAACTTGGGTTTTTGGAAACTGTTTGTTTGATACAAAATCTAACATGGTTATGGTTGAGTAGAACACATATTACCATTTTGATTTGGTTTAGCTAAGAAAGAAATAATTTGTTGGGATGAATAGTGACTATGTGAATGTGACTGTTCAGTTTGTTTGATATTTGATTAGAAGTAATCATATTAATCTCATGCATTATGGAATAAGAGGGTAAAAAGGTGCAGGGAGTATTTTTTGTTATTCCTTACATGGGTACTAAGTTTTGCTATGTTTTAATTGAAACTGAGAAAGTAATACTGCATCAAGTTTTATTCTAGAAAACCAAGTTGAGAAGTTTTACATACAGTCTAAAATGTAAACAGAGGTACAGACCCCTGGAGTGTTCAACTCACTCACTCACACAAACATCTGTGTGGGGGGTTGTGTAAATTTAGACTCATTTGATCTCTTTAGAAAATAAACTGACTTACTGGTGACATTATCAAAATTGATTGATTGATTCTAATTCGGCTACACAGAATACTTTGTGTTCATTATTCAGGTTTTGACTTGAAGGAACCGGAAAATGTCAATTCCATGTTTATTTACATATTCAATGATTCTTCATTATTTTTTATAGATATGTTTACCTATGTACTTAATTTCTGTCCTAGTAGGTAATCATTGGAATATTAATGGTTAATAGATGTTTCTTTAAGGTGTGAATGCTGGGACAAAAAGGTTTGCTTGCTATTGCCTAGCTGGTTTATTTCTCGAGATAACACCACTCTGTCATATGAGATGGTCCCAGAACAGATTGGAATGTGTCCCTAATTGATAAGGGGTCTATTCTTAAAGACTAGGGTTTGTTATGCTTAGGTCAGTAAACCCCGCCCCCCTACTCCAAGGTGAGCTCTGGGGAGATAGGGCATAAGGGGGGGTCATGTTTTATGACAGGATTACAGTGTCTTTTATGTGTCAGTACTTAGGATAAAATGACACTATGCAACATTTGGAGAAATTAAAGGCTAAATAACAGTTATGTTATTTGACCTTCAAGATGGAATGAAATGTTTTGGTTGGCAATAAGGTTTTTAATCATTTGTGTTAAACAAAAGTGAATTTGACTGTAGTTCCAAGACAAAACAATCAGATGTAATTATATATAAACTGAGATCTGGTTAGGTGAACTGAGAATTGTTTATGAACTACTCTTTGAGAGTGATACTTCAACGTAAGCAAACTATCTTAACTGATGAGTAATTGGAACAGTAATAGGAAATTGTGTTCTTCTGTTCTTGTAGTTTTGTTATTGGTTTGTTGTTAAACCAACTATAGAAAAGAGTGATGATTCTGCCTTGAGATGAAGAAGGCAACCCCCAACCGACGGGGGAGGCTAAGGAAAGTTCTGGTTCTGGACAACGTTTACTGGGGCGTGGAAGACCAACTGCACGACATCATGCCACGCTGGTTGGGTCCATACCAGGTACACCTCATCTGCTGTCCAGCTAGCTGAGAGAGGAGCCTGGGGTCGACGCTACAGGAGGGCTTCGGTGTTTAAAAATTAGGCACAGTGAATTGAAGTCACTGAGGGAAAAGTGAGTTTTTTGGTGTTAGTAACACTCACTTCCGACCTGGCTTGCAGCTATAGAGTTCTTAGATAAAACTGGTCATCTTGGCATTCACAAATGAGAGCACAAAGATTCGCCTGACCTGGCTGATAAAGCAGCTAGAATGGAGACAACTAGGGCTGTGTCATTGTAACCTGCATTTGAACTATGAAGGACAACACCATGGAATATACATCTGACTTTTACGTTTTGTTACATCGGTCTGCCAAGAAATGGTTCATAACTGACTGTCTGACATTTGGAGGAGCAGAACATTTGCGATGACTTTGGAAGTACATCTTATTGAAACCAGGAGAGGACTTTTCAGTGAATCAAGCAATTGGCATAAGAGGACTTTGTACCAGTAACAAACTGAAGGATGTATTCAGTGATTGGTGTTTACACACCCACATGTCGATGCTACATATCCCACACTGTCAGTATATATGTTTCACCTGAAATTACTTCCTTTGACCAGTGTTTTTAACATAAAATGTTTTGCTGTACTATGTTATAGTTCTGTGTAATGAAAATGTGTGGTCTTGGAGTTACAACGTAGGTAGCGGTCCAGAAGCATGTAAATGAGGATCCAGCTATTTCATACTTGTTCCGTTCTCTAATTATTAAGGGTAATGATATCAACAGGGTTATGTTGTTAAAGAGTACTGTTTTGTTGTAGTCTACATCCTAATGAGTAAATTGTTTAGGGACTGATACCAAGGGTTGATTTAGTATCAAGAGGATGGATTGTTATGGAAATTCTTGAACTAATGTACATTTGAGGAATGTCTGCTTTTCTATTACCTGGTATGTAGCTCTGGTTATTGGTTGTGACACACACGTCTGCATAATATCAGAGGATCACTAGGCACTCTGACCATCTGTTCATCTGCCTAGACCAATAAGGGTATCTGTCCTTTGTTCATTAGGAATGTAGGAGAGGGGGATCTGGTATTTGCCTAGGGGGCATTATTGACTGGTATCGGCAAATTATAGGGTTACTCGTAAATCTGCCCATCGGTATAACCCATCAGAGAATCTGTTGTTTGTCCAGATGCTGTATGTCCTTTTCAGAGTTCAAAAGGTTACCCATGTGGGGGAGGACAGCCTGCCCCTTGGGTGAAACCTAGGTAGTGATAGAACAAAGGGAATGTGTTTTATTGAGTTAGGTTAGCTGTGCAGCAACTTACCACACCCCTTTTAACTGTAATAAATACTGCCTGTTCATGTATCTACCTCGGAGATTCCTCAGAGGATTATTCTGTAAGCATTTGACGTGTCTCTCTATTTGCAAATAAACTGCTAATTGTGCCAAGAGAATTTTGCCTCTGTACTTACTCTTTTAAGAGTTCCTATCGATGGAATTACCATCACAATGGGAAAAACTGTTTTTTCAATAACGTCTCATACACACTAACCCAATCAAATGAATAGCTTGGGATAATGCCTCAAAACACATTAAGCCAATGAAATTCACTACTTGAATAATGCCTTCAGTGTAACAGTAGCTAGCAAAGTGAAGATGGCAGCAATATCACCAAATATAACCCCATCAAAATCTCTGGATATATGTTGCGTTTGTGGTGAACCATATCAGTCTTTGAGAAACAAAACCTTTTCTGTCATAATTGTGACCGGACTACACACTTGCTTTAGAAGATATAATAGGACCGGTAATGCTGAATGATTGGTTTTCTAAAGTGGTATGTGGCTCCTGTCGCAAACTTCTCCGAAAATAAAAGACGTGTGGATGAGACAGATGGAATTAGTGATGGAAAAAGCTAATGGATGGAAAAAGCTATGTCTACACTCCAAACAGAGGTGGCGTGGCAGTCTCAACCTCCAGATGTACCAAAAGATGTACCTGTCTCGTTTTGACGTGAGTATACTGCTGCATTTCCTTTTGCGTTTAGAACACCAACCTCGATTATTGAAATCAGAGAAAACACTAGTATTATTGACTTGTCGATTTTGAGTTTCAATAAATCGCAGCCTGTTGGCCATGCTTGATGAATAAAATTTTTACCATAGCCTGTAGGAAGGTGTGCCAAAAAATCATTTTTTCACAAGAGCAATTAAACAGAGAAGTTGTAATGGCATTATTGATTCAATGTTATAAATAGAGCACAGTTCTTCCAAAACAGAATTACATTTTTCCTTTATCTTTGCATATTTTCTGATATGTTGCAGCCTAAATTGGACCTAAAAACTTTCAGGAAATGTGTTCTATCCAGTTTGAAGAAATAGTGAAACCACGCTAAGCCTACCTTCAACAAGTCTGAGTTTTTTTGAAAACTAACAAATAGAAATCTGGCTGCCAACTTATTTTAATAGTTAAGTTTCCAGACCTCCAAGGAGGCCAGACAAGATTGGAGGTCTGACCTCGCGAGATTTAGGTGACGATGTACAACCTGTTCCTCTCTCTATCAGCAACCTCTGAACCCTTATTTTTACTTCAAACACTTTCTGTATGATGTGTTGGATGCACTAGCTGGGATTGATGTTAGGAAGTCCACAGGAGGAGATTCTCTTGACCCCTTTCATCTTCAGCTTGCTGCCCCCTTTATTACTGACACGTTTTTAACTTGACAATTATATCTGGCATCATATCAAAAGTCTGACAACAGCCTATGTACTCCTATGTGACCCCGCTAACCTAAATAATTACCGGCTAATTTCAAAACTCTCTTGCCTGACTAAAATATTGTAGTCAGTGGTAAATAAGCACCTACGACATTTTTTTCACAAAGTTAGGGTTCCACCAGTTAGGGTTCAGACATGGTTATAGCACAATCTCTGCTGCTACATTGGTTTTAAATGTCATAAATACATTAAATTAGTGACATGCGAAACCCATACTGCACTGTTAGGCCTCTCAGACGAAAAAGGACTTCTGGCTGTTCCAGAGTCTAGAATGAAAGCAAAATGGAACCGGGCCTTTGCTATATGAGCTCCTAGAGTCTGGAACAGCCTACCACAGAATGTCAAAGATGCTACGTCAGTGCATTCTTTTAAATCATCCCTAAAAACTAATTTTTATATGATGGCTTCATTAACATTTTATCATTGTGATTTCATATTTTGTTTATTCTTTTTAATTACTTCATTTAAAAAAATAAAAATAAAATGTATAATATAATAATATACAATATATAATACATAATGTTTTTATACAGATTTTTATTATTATTTTAATGTATTTCTATTTTAATTGTGTGTAAAGCACTTTGTTTAATTATACTAGAAATGCACTATACAAATAAAGTTATCATTTTAGTTATTATTAAATGTGATAAATAGTCTAGATAACAGGAAACACTGTGCAGCAATATTTATTGATCTGTCTATAGCCCTTGACACCGTTGATCACTTGTTGCTCATTTGGAAATTAGTCAGCAATGGGCAATGGTCAGGCTACTTGTAGCTGGTTTGTAAATGTTTGTAAATTAAATGACAGATCTCAGTGTGCACTCACAGAAGTGGTAAAATCAGATTTTTTGAACATATCAAAGGGGGTCTCTCAAGGATTCTTGGCCCGCTTTTATTTTCCCTTTACATACATGATATTGGTCTATCTGTTGAAGGATGTAATCTGTATCTCTATGCAGATGACACTGCGTTACATGCTATTGCTCTGAAGGTTGACCAAGCTCTTTATGGGCTACGCTCTGCATTCAATGTCCTGCTGAGATCTCTTTTTGACTTGAAGTTGGTGTTAAATTCAGAAAGAAACTAATGTATGTCATTTTCTAAAACTAAAAAGTTACCTGTAATTTTGGACTTGTTTACTTTTGATGGTGCTCATACTGAATGTTTTACTGCATTCAAATACGTGGGCATATGGATAGATGAAGTACATGAACTTGTTAGAAAATTTAGGATGAAAATTGGCTTTATATATAGAAATAGGTCATGCCTTACATTATCTAGCAGAAAGGAAATTGTTCAGTTTACATTCATGCCAATATTGATTATGGCAATATTATTTATATGAATGCTTCTACCTTGTTTTTAAAACTTCTTAATACAGTTTATCATAGTGCATTACGCTTTATTACAGGTGATTGTTTAAGCACACATCATTGTTCTTTGTATCAGAACGTAGGCTGGCCCTCTTTGAAGTCATGTAGCATTTAATTATTTTTGTTTTTAATGCACTCTGGTATAAAGTACCACCATACATTACTTCTCTGATGATGTACAGAAGTACGAACTATCAAACATGGTCTCAGAGATGGTTAACTCCAGAGATACCTGCAATATCCACGGAGTTAGGTAGAAAAGCTATACGTTTTTCAGCACCTCACATTTGGAATAAATTCCAAAATAATTTTCAACTGAATGAATTGGTGCCTCTGGTGCAATTAAAAAGGATGATAGGGGAATATTTTAATCAAGAATGTGGTTGTATGTTGTGAATTGTGTGTTCATCTTTTTAGTTTTGGGGGGTGCTCACCATACTTCCTATTGTTTAATAATTGTGTTGATGTAGGGCTCATCCGCAAAAGAAACCTTTGGCCTCCCCCGCAAAAATAAAGGTTAAATAATAAATTTTTTTAAAAAGAAAGCCTAAAAAGAGATTTAACTGACACTGAAAAGTCATAAATTGTAAAATGCCTTTCAGACGGATGCAACACTCTTGAAATGGATAAACTATTGAGGCGTGACCACCGGACACTCAAATGTTTTGTTGCGAATAGTCAACTGGGGTGCAAAAAAATGCATGGAGAAGAAAAGATGCAAATTAACTGCAAAAGACTTGAGAAGAATTAAAATGAAGCTACCAGGAACCCATTATCCTCCAGTGCCACCATATTCCAGAACTGCAACCTGCCTGGAGTGTCCAGAAGTACAAGGTGTCAAGTGCTCAGAGACATGGCCTAGGTCAAGAAGGCTGAAAGAAAACCACCACTGAATAAGATTCACACGTTGAAGCGTATAGATTGGGCAAAGAAATTCCGGAAGACAGATGTTTCAAAGGTTTTATAGACAGATGAAATGAGAGTGACTCTTGATGGACCAGATGGATGGGCCTGTGGCCATCACTAATGGACACAGGGCACCACTTTGAGTCAGGCGCCAGCAAGGTGGAGGAGAGGTACTGGTATGGGCTGCTATCATTACGGATGAGGTAGTTGGACTTTTTCAGGTTGAAGATGGACTGAAACTCAACTCCCATACCTACTGCCAGTTTCTGGAAGATACTTTCTTCAAGCAGTGGTACAGGAAGAAGTCCTCAGCATTCAAGAAGGCCATGTTCTTTGTGCAGGACAATGCTCCATCACATGCATCCAAGTACTCCACTGCTTGGCTAGCAAGCAAGGGCCTCAAAGATGCCCGAATAGTCACCTGGCCCCCTTCCTTACCTGACTTAAATCCTATTGAGAACTTGTGGACCATTTTCAAACATGAGATTTACAGTCAGGGAAGATAATACACCTCTTTGAACAGCATTTGGGAGACTGTGGTTGCTGCTTCAGCGAAAGTTGATCATGAACAGATCAAGAAACTGACAGACTGCATGGATGGAAGGCTCATGGCAGTTATTGAAAAGAAGGGTGGCTATATCGGTTACTAAATATTTTTGAAAGGCCAAAAATTTTATTTAATTTTCATTTTGTGTTACTTATTTGTTGCACTTACTCTACAAATTGAGAATAAACCAGTGAGTTGGAGAAATTATATTTGTAATTTAGTTGCCTAATAATTCTGCACACTAATTGTTGCTTAATAACTTTGCACACTTATGTATTCCAGAGAAAGATCGAAACTCATTTTTCCTTTGTTAAACATTCTGGTTTGAGGTTCAATGATATTTTGGATTGACTGAGAGCATTTTGTTTGTTCAACAATAAAATAAATCTTGAGGAATATGATTTGCCTAATAATAGTGCACGCAGTGTAGATTTAAATGGAATAGCTTGTAAGGGTGTCGGTTGATGTGTCCTGACTACATGTGAAAGCAAGATGGGATGCTTATAAAATCCTCAGATGATGTACATTCTGTATTCTTTTTAGAGATAGTACTGTAAATTAGCTGGGAAAATATTGTTATGTTGCATTAAGGACAGTACATTTTGAACTGAAGTTGTATATAATTAATTATTGAGGAAGAATGTATCATCGACAATTGTTTAATGGTTATTTTTTTATAGGTCATTATTTTTACCCTGTGATTGTCATAATTGTAAAGCTTGGAGATTTCAAAGTTTTGTCAATCCTAAATCAAAAAGAGTGAATCCGTTGTGGTTATTCATCTCACAAAAAGATAATGAACCATTACTGATATAGAGATCAACTGTATTTTGCCTAAAATAGCCAAAACTATTTTGTTAGCTCAATCCAACTTACTCTTTTGGATGGTCCGCAGAGATATTTTCTCTCTTGGGGACAGTTACAGTGCCGTATACAGGGCTTGACATTGGCACACGCCCACCCGCCAAATGCGGGTAGAACGCAGTCACTCTTACTAGTCACTTTGGCGGGTGGCATTCTATATCTATACAGGGGTTTTTTCCTGCATTCAAAGCTCAAAGGCGACAGCCTTCCCAAAATCTCGCACAGCCTCTGTGTGTTGGCATGGTAAAACATGATTTTGCGCTCTTATATAAAATACCAGCGAAACACTGCAGCTAAAATGACGGTAGAAGGAAACTTTTTCCATATTGAGTGTTGCCAGGTGGGGTGTGTTTCCTACACAATTGGGCAATTTTTCAGGGGCTTGGGCGGGTCGATTTTTTTCTGCGGTCTGTGGCAGAATAGGACCACACCGGTCCAGACATATCGGAGATGTCGGAAAAACAAGTGGATCCTAGTTTTCTTTTACACCCAAGCATATCAAACATATTCCATTTAAACTTAATAACCTCAAACTACATCTAATCCGCACAACATTTTTTACAACTTTTCAGGTGACTTCTAGTAGCCTAGAATTACAGATTTGTTTTTAAAGAGATCGCGAGACAAACGAAGATGACTGGTGAAAAGACCATGAGATTAGGGTATGTACTATCACCAAAAACATTAGGCGATATATGCAATATATAGAGTAAAAAATATATAATTAACATATTTAAGTCACTAACAATATAAATATATGAACGTGAAGACGCTTGATCAGCGACAGCAGCAGAGACTAGTACAGCTGAAGGAAGTCGAGGGAGATTAACGATGTGGCGTCAAGGGAAGGATGGGGAAAAAATAACTTGACAAGGCTGTAATAAATACAGCTCTGTTTCGTCTATATTAACAAGAACATAGCATAACAAAAATAGACAACAATAATATTGACTGCGATTAATTATAAAGTTGATGAGTGATTTCATAGTTCTTTTTAAATAACGTTAATAGTTCTAGGTTATGTTAGAATAAATATACTGCTTGCATATTTTGGTTGATTTTAGGGAGGACATTATAGTTTGCATTAGCTGCTCAAGTGGACATGGACAACAGGGCAGATTTAACACTATAATAGCTGTCTTTTCAAGTGTGTAGCCACATTATATAAAGTATTCCACAGAGGGGTGTCCGGTAGAGTGGGGTACCACCTTTGCCTAATTTTGAGCCAGGAAAACCCCTGTATGTATGTATACACACACACTTTTTACAATTGTAATCTCATTGCAATGACAGTGACACTATGAGCTATGTCCCTACAACTCCCAAGAGCACTACCTGCATAGTGTTTGATTCTGTTCCATTTGTGTTCGGCCTATTGCCTTGCACGCCAGTGACCGAACGAGTGAACAAGACAGGCTAAGATGTAGCACGCCACAGTCAAATTTTATCAAATAAAACGTAATTTCCCAACAACAAAATGGTGGCTAGTGAAGAAGCTGAGTGGCTAGTAACTTTGGAAAACAACTAGCCACTATGGCTGGTGAGCAAAAAAGTTAATGTCAAGCGCTGGCCGTATATAAGTATAAACATATGGACATAATGGACCAAATATGTTCAGATAAGTAAATCAGTTTGTGTGATAAACAGCATGCATACTGTTTGAGAGTGTGTATAAGAAATTGTCTTTGATGCTGAAATGCTGAGTACTAGAATAATCATATCATCAATCAATCAATTTGAATAATACTGATTATTCTAACAGTACTGAATTCAATCTATAATCATATGTATGTACTACAGAAATATTTTTGACAGACCCCACAGTAAACATTTTGCCACTTAAAAAAACCCATCAAACACACATCAAAACATTTGTAAACCGCAAATGTGTGCAATTGCAGAATATGCATTATATAATATTGTTTCCATGAGATGGGAAACCAAATCTTGCCTAAAACTCCCAAAAGGCAGCTACGATGAAACATCTGGAAGAGCATGAAAACCTCAAAGGAGACCTTACCTGTCAGGGGAAGTGTGGCAATTCTTCATGGATGTTGGCAGTAGGGTGTCAAAGATGTTATCCTCGGCCCTGTGAAAATTTTACTTACACTGCAGTTATCTGTCAGCATTGTTATAAAACTGTGAACCGCAAAGTCAGTATCAGATTTTTTGTACCAATGATTTTAAATGAAAAAACAATATGAAAATAATGGTTACCAATAAACAAACAACCTAGTAAACATATGATTACTTTGAGGAAGTCCTTGATGTAGTTGTGAATGTTTTGCAAAAGTAACTTAGTGATCTCTGAACACAATGTTTTGCAAAAGTGATCTCTGAACACAATGTTTTAAAATCAGGGAGAAATACAGTGTTTAATTATGGTTTTGCAAAAGTAACTTACTGATTTTAGTACATACAGTGGATATGAAAATCTACACACCCCTGTTAAAATGCCAAGTTCTTGTGATGTAAAATAATGAGACAAAGATAAATCATGTCAGAACTTTTTCCACCTTTAATGTGACCTATAATGTGAATAATTCAATTGAAAATCAAACTGAAATCTTTGAGGGGGAAAAATAAAAAACTCACAATAACCTGGTTGCATAAGTGTGCACACCCTTAAACTAATACTTTGTTGAAGCACCTTTTGATTTTATAACAGCACTCAGTCTTTTTGGGTAGGAGTCTATTGACGTGGCAATATTTGCCCACTCTTCTTTGCAAAAGCGCTCCAAATCTGTCAGATTGCGAGGACATCTCCTGTGCACAGCGCTCTTCAGATCACCCCACATATGTTCAATTGGATTCAGGTCTTGACTCTGGCTGGGCCATTCCAAAACTTTAATCTTCTTCTGGTGAAGCCATGCTTTTGTGGATTTGGATGTGTGCTTTGGGTCATTGCTGAAAGGTGAACTTCCTCTTCATCTTCAGCTTTCTAACGGACTCCTGAAGGTTTTGTGCCAAAATTGCCTGGTATTTGGAACTGTTCATAATTCCCTCCACCCTGACTAAGGCCCCGGTTCCAGCTGAAGAAAAACAGCCCCAAAGCATGATGCTACCACCACCATGTTTCACTGTGGGTATGGTGTTCTTTGGGTGATGTGCAGTGTTGTTTTTGCATCAAACATACATTTTGGAAATATGGCCAAAAAGTTCAACCTTGGTTTCATCAGACCATAACACATTTTCCCATGTGCTTTTGGGAGTCTTGATGTTTGTTTTTGCAAACTTCAGCCGGCTTGGATGTTTTTCTTTGTAAGAAAAGGCTTCCATCTTGCCACCCTACCCCATAGCCCATTCATATGAAGAATACGGGAGATTGTTGTCACATGTAGCACACAGCCAGTACTTGCCAGAAATTCCTGCAGTTCCTTTAAAGTTCCTCTTGGAAGCGTCCCTGACCAGTTTTCTTCTCATCTTTTCATCAATTTTGGAGGGACGTCCAGTTCTTGGTAATGTCTCTGTTGTGCCATATTTTCTCCACTTGATGATGACTGTCTTCACTGTGTTCCATGGTATATCTAATGCTTTGGAAATTCTTTTGTACCCTTCTCCTGAGTGATATCTTTCAACAATGAGATCCCTCTGATGCTTTGGAAGCTCTCTGCAGACCATGGCTTTTGCTCTGAGATGCAACTAAGAAAATGTCAGGAAAATCCTACTAGAACAGCTGAACTTTATATGTGATTAATCAGAATCACTTTAAATGATAGCAGGTATGTACTGCCTTCTATTTAACATGAGTTTGAATGTGATTGGTTAAGTCTGAACACAGCCACATCCCCAGTTATAAGAGCGTGTGCACACTTATGCAACCAGGTTATTGTAAGGTTTTTATTTTTCATTTTTCCCCCTCGAAGATTTCAGTTTGTTTTTCAATTGAATTGGTCACATTATAGGTCACATTAAAAGTGGAAAAAGTTCTGACATGATTTATCTTTGTCTCATTCTTTTACATCACAAGAACCTGGAATTTTAACAGGGGTGTGTAGACTTTTTATATCCACTGTATGTACTAAAACAGTAAGTGACTTTTGCAAAATTTGGATATCTTTTTATATCCTTTTCCATCTTTATAAAGTTCCATTACCTTGTTATGCAGGTCTTTTGACAGTTCTTTTCTGCTCCCCATGGCTCAGTATCTAGCCTGCTCAGTGCATCCACGTGAGAGCTAACAAACTCATTGACTATTTATACACAGACACTAATTGCAATTTAAAAAGCCACAAGTGTGGGAAATTCACCTTTAATTGCCATTTTCACCTGTGTGTGTCACCTTGTGTGTCTGTAACAAGGCCAAACATTCAAGGGTTTGTAAACTTTTGATCAGAGCCATTTGGGTGATTTCCGTTATCATTATGATTTAAAAAGGAGCCAAACAACTATGTGATAACAAATGGCTTCATATGATCACTATCCTTAAATAAAAGACAGTTTTTTTGCATGATCAGTCATATTTTCAAAATCAATGCCAAAATGTCACTTTTTCTGCCAGGCTATGCAAATTTATGAGCACAACTGTATAAAGATGAACCCAATAACATACTATTTTGACTAATGTGTTTTAAAAATGTTTTAACGTTTTAATTACATTTACAAATGCTTAAATCTCCAATTACAGCGTCATTATAAACCCTTTTTAGACCCCTTACAAATGGTACCTTATTTGACCCAATCAAGCAGATTTGTTTTATGTGGTATCTTGTGGTAGGTTGTAATATTGTAGATTTTACCTTTCTGGGATAAAGTACTCAGTTAGGATGGATGTTGGTATAAGATCAACTGGCTGATTCTCAGTCCTGCTCAGATAACAAAACAAAATGCATTATTAACCATATATTGCATGGAGTGTAGAAATTATATTGCTCCTAGAAAATACAGAAACACAGAATTATACACATGTCAAGCCCGGTCTTACGTTTTCAGGGTAGTGCCTTCTGTCATTCTGACTTCAGTTGCCTCACTCACTTTTGGTTTTGATGGTGGTGTCCTATTCAAAAACAATGTTACTGTCACCACTTCCATTACCATAACTACTGTTCCACAATGTTACTTTTACTATTTTAGTTTTTGTCGCATTGTCACTGTTACTGTTGCACTGTCAATGTTACTGTAATGTTAAATCTCTGTTAAAGGTCACATTAATAACTGTAGTGTAATAATCAAATATCTTTGAAAGGATTATGATGTGAAGAGATGTCTGTCGAACCGGTGTGATTGTGTGTATAACATTCACAAACACAATTGGACCATTAGATTTTTTTAAAAGATGGACTAAAACTGAACTTTGTGCAAGCCATAGCTGTAAGTCTTTACATTCGATTGGATTCTTTGCTGGTTTTAACTGAGGACAATGTGGTATGTAAACGGCAATAAATGGAATAACTTCAAATCATACTGTATTGGCCACACATTCCTCACAATATTGATTTAATCAAAGTCAATGTAGCCTAATTGTCTATGTTAAATATATGAGCATGTTATGTCTGATATCACTCTTTCTGGTCGTGTCACACACTATATTTGATTCTGTAATTATATATTGCCATATCAGCTTTTTATTCATTTCAATATTCATAACTGCTTGTATAATGAAAACACATGTACAATATAGATGTACGCTGGTGATGCAAAACCTAGTTGCCAAGGCTGCTGCCGTGAGGGAGGTGAACTTGTGGGAGATTTTCACACCCACCCACAGGCAGCAAAGGAACACCTAGTCCCTGCTATGCCCTCCTTAGAGAGTTGCGTAAAGGGCTCGTGGGGTTCTGGCTCCAGTGAAAGGCTTTCTACAGTTAAAATAGTTAGGATGCTGCATAAAATGCAAATAAATACAGAATTCAATGATATGCAATTATGTATCCCTATATTTAATTGAAAATAGTACAAAGAAAACATATCAAATATTGATTCTGAGAAATGTTATTAATTTTGGAAAAATACATGCCCATTTTTAATTTGATGTTGTCTTTGTACTATTTTCTGTTGAATATAGAGTTCAAATGAATTGCACATCATTGCATTCAGTTTTTATTTACATTTTATGCAGTGTTGTTTTTTGGAAACAGGGTTGTAATTCTAATCTTAATTTTAATAAAAAATCCTTTCCTGTGTTTTTGGTGGGTTTACATTCTGTTTGATGCCTTAACTTTTGTGAGCACATTGAGAGGTGTGGGTCTGTGTGTGTGTGTGAGGGAATACAAAACTTCAGTATTGTTTTACATTTATTGCCACAGTGACATTCACAGTGATTTCCTGAGCTGCATAGACTATATGTGCCTACTTAGGTTTTGGGGGTATCCTCGGAATCTTGTAAAAGTTTATTCTTTACATCGTCATGATAAGATGCGTGCTGAGCCCCCTCCTGTACTCCATCTTCACCTACGACTGCCGTGACAATACCATTGTCACGTTCGCAAATGACACCACAGTGGTAGGCCTGACCAGTAACAATGACGAGTCAGCCTACAGGGAGGAGGTCACGTGCCTGGCGGCATGGTGCGCTGACAACAATCTGGCCCTCAATGCAAAGAAAACCAAGGAACTCATTCTGGATTACAAGAAGTCTAAAGGATGCAGTCATGCCCCAGTTCTCATCGATGGCACTGCGGTGGAGAGTGTGCCCAGCTCCAACTTGCTGGGTGTCCACATCTCCGAGGACCTCTCCTGGACCCTCAACACCTCAACCCTGGTCAAAAAGGCACAGCAGCGCCTGTACTTAGAGAGCATTCTAACTAACTACGTCACAATGTGGTTTGGCAGATGCTTTGTGGTGGACCAGAAGGCCCTGCAACAGGTGGTGAAAACCACCTGTTGGCATCATCAGGGACCCTTCACATCCATGCCACCAACTGTTTGTCCTCTTACCATCAGGCAGGCGGTACATGTCTCTTCGTTCCCACACCAGCAGGCTCAGGAACAGTTTCTTCCCTACTACTGTAACCCTGCTGAACTCTGAACCCAACACTAACCGCACCCACACGCCCACCGCTTAGTACTGCTTCTCAGGGACCTTGTTGCACTACTATCCTTGTACTACTGAACTCTGACACTGCTTTACAAAGTCTGATAAGGACGTTTTTCAGATAAACGATGTATATGTCTACCTCGGGAAGCTCATTGCTGCTATCCCTGCATTTCAGTTGCACATGCTACCTTCAATTTGCCTTTATTGGACATTTAAAATTGCCGTTTGTACTTGCATTTGCCTTCATTGCACATCAATACATCCCACTTGTAATATACATTATACTTACTACTTTTACATTTTTCTCTGACTCTAACACTGCTTGCAAAGTATGATAAGGACATTTTCAGTTGTTACATGTACACATCTCCCACGGGAACATCATTGCTGCTATCCCTGGATTTCAGTTGGACATGCATGACTTCATTGCACATTTATACATCCTACTTGCAACATTATACTTAATACTTGCACATTTTCTGCCCTCTTCTATTTACACTTCTGGTTAGATGCTAACTGCATTTCGTTGTACTGTACTTGTACTGTTCAATGACAATGAAGTTGAATCTAATTGGTGATTTCTGTCCCCCAGGCGAAGCAGTCCGAAACCAAGGCTGGGTCCGGACTGCTTCGTTACAATGCTTAGTTACAATGTACTGTTACATTGTAACTATCGTACTGTTAATATTGCTATTATTGTTAATATTAGTGTCAGATACATGAAATAAAATAATTCTCATATATTTTGGTGTTACAGAAATAAAAATTGATTTAATTGTATAAGACGTTTAAAAATATAAAGAACATTATTCATCCTACATTTTCATGCACCCTAAAGTAATTTTCCATTTAGACATTCTGTCTGTCTGAAGCAGCAGCAGGAACAAAATATGATCAATAGGCCTGTCTGGTTCAACTGTTAACCATTTTCTCACTGAAAACCATCACAAGCCATATAACAAATATTATTTACATATTGTACATGTCAGATATTTCTTTTACCTTCCACTTGACACCTTCTAGACAGTTTTTCCTATCAGGTGGGGGATTTAAACTGGCAACCCTTCAGTTGATAGCTAGCCTCTCTAAAAGCTAGGCTGCCCTTTGACGGTATTGTCTGAGAATGTTTACCCTTGCTTTGAGGTCAAGACCCGGTCGGTGAAGCTCTCTGTGTTGTCACTCGGTGATTTCATAACTGGAGATCTGTAAAACAGAATAGGCTTAAACATTGTTGGTTATGTGTTTATTATGTTGAGTGACCCCACAAGAGTGGCCACACTCTATAATAAGCTTGGGAATAGTAAAGATAAATAAGCTGTTTGCATTGTCTCTCGTTCATACAGTGAGTGAATGCTTTACCTGCCCACACTCTGACTTGTGTTAACTGAAGTCAGTGTAGTAGTGTCACTTTTGTTGGTGGTTGTTGTGCTGAAGAAATATATTGAATGGTGTGTCAAAATTTTAAAATGTTACTGTCAGTTTTGATTAACAAGATTAACTTGGCCAGGGTTCCCTTGCATAAGAGATGACCAGCTAGCCTTGTTGAATAAAATACAAACTTTTTCAATAAGGAAAAACCAGAAAAAACACTTGTTTTTTTGTGTGCACACTTCAGAAGTTACCTTTTCTTCTTAGGTTCTTCTGGAACTATTGTTTTATAGATTTTGCTTCTGTAATGAAATGACAGAAATAAAGGCAAAATATAAAAAATGTAATAACTAATACATTTGAAAACTCAAAAATGAGCAATACTGCACAAGAAAAATAAGAATTTACAATTGCATGAATTTATGTCTTGGTGGTATGGTACTGAAACAAGTACTGTAACAACAGCATTTGACAACATCTTTTACAACAGCAAAATATCACCATACAGAAAGATTCTGTTCATGGTCAAACATTACCCTTTTGTGTAGGTTACGCTAGAATGTCCATAAATAAAATGCAGTGTGCTACATCACAAAGGGATATTTTACCAACACTAATAAAATGTAACCAAGAGGATAGGTTGAAGTGGCATAATTGAATTGAAATAGAAAAGTAATTGCTATATGGTATTTTGTGTCTTTTTTTTCTCAGTCTCCCTAGATAATTAGGATCGGAGGTGTTATCAGTCATTATTAACATATTTAACATTTTGCACTGAAAAATGTAAAATCAACCAACAACGCCACATGATACGTCACATGATAACAGACAAACAGTGCTGCTTGAAAGTATGTGAACCCCTTACCCAGTCATAGATTTTTTGGTAACACTTTACTTGAAGTGCAGTGTCATAACATGGTCATATGTCATAACTATGTCATTATGTGCCATGTCAGCTGACATAACATGTCATATCCTGTCATAACATGGTCACGACACTGTAATGACAGATATTTTGAAATATTATGACATATATTGTTTTTTTTATGACTGGTTATGACACCTATGCAAGTCTGTCAAAACAAACTATTGAGTAACACCAGGCTTCTTATAAACAGTACTTTTATATTACATTTCATCATAAACGCTATATATCAATACAATTATGCATGAAGTGATGTCAGATATTTACCGTCCCCATTGCAACATTTCTCATGACTAGGATGTCAGCAGTAGATTTCAGGAGCAGGACATGACATCCTCTTCGTGACTAATAACCAACATAAAGGCATCTAGTCTAGTCTAGGGCATCTGGTGCTAATGATTATGTCATAAACTGTATTTTGTCAGTTCAAGTGACACAGGATAGTCATAATGCTACAATGACATTTTCATAAGCTGTATTTTCTCAGTTCAAGTAAAGTGACACAGGATGGTCATAATGCTATCATGACATTTTCATAAACTGCATTTTCTCAGTTCAAGTAAACTGACAACATTTAGTTATTCAAAATAAAATGACAGGAGGGTCATGGCACATTAGTTTTTATAGTAAATAAAATCTACACTAACATCAATTGCATCACTAGCATGGTCTCCTTTTGTCTAAAGTTAAGGCAAAGTATGTGTACACACACACACACACACACACTACCGTTCAAAAGCTAGGGGTCACTTAGAAATGTCCTTGTTTTCTAAATAAAATGGCCAGAAACAAAGAACTTTCTTCTGAAACTCGTCAGTCTATTCTTGTTCTGAGAAATGATTATTCCATGTGGGAAATTGCCAAGAAATTGATGATCTCGTACAATGCTGTGTACTACTCCCTTCACAGAACAGGGCAAACTGTCTCTAACCAGAATAGAAAGAGGAGTGGGACATATACTTCTAAAACAATAAAAACCTAAACAGGAGCTTTGAGAGTAACAATCTAACCTTTACAGTGTCTGACTTCTTGCTAAACGTCTTACCGTTAACTGGAGATGCTATAGGGAGGCTGGAGTGCTAAACGTTGCAATATTATTTATAATAAATCAAATAATTCACGTAAATTACACAATGATACAGCTGTTTCCTCAACCTGTAAACTGTCTATGGACAATGCTATGGATAGCATTCAATATTTCTGTGGCCTCTGGTGCAGGTATTTCCTCATGCTGTTTTTTCTTCTTAGATCCATTATGAAACTGCCAAAGAGAAGTTATTAGTTAAAAGTCAATACAGTTTGTTTGCAGCCATCCTTACATTTGCATGGTGTGGGGCAATAGTATTAAGATAACATGCAAGTCTGCTAGAGGCTAAGTAGAACTAAGAGATATTGTAACTGCATTAGAGGAGGGGGTGACAGGATCCTTATCTCACTAGAATAGCTGGGAGCAAGAACAGACCACTTTGGAATTCGGTAATAAACGGGCAGAATGCCAAATAAGGGAAAAGACGCTAAAGCTAGAAG
>JACXGI010004419.1:0-10583 GCA_016801175.1 Esox masquinongy | reverse complement strand
ACATCCTAGTTTACATAATTAGCTACACATGGTAATAAACAGGCTACTGTTTGCTGCTAACATACCAAACCAAAGGGAGCTACCTATGTACCCGTAGCCCACCTACGAAAAAAACTAACACACTTCGAAGGCGCGCTCCTTCCATTGGGCTGACAGACTCTGCGCCAACCATCGTTACAACTTCAACAATACGTTTACATATGGACATCAAACTAAAGGTGCCTGCACACGGGCCGCGGTAAGCGACAACTGAACCGCGGGAAAAATCCGCCTATCGTGTGTACATCCACGCAGGGGTGTACACACGACAGCTACAGTGGCTGAGTTTGCTTTGGTTACCATAGTAACAACAACGCTCTGGCAAAGTTAGGTTTTGGTACGTCGTCTAGAAGTTCGCCAGATGTTGTATGTTTTTGTAAATTAAATAAAAATGAAAGCCAAGCAAATTGTATTTTTTTTCTGTGTTCATTTGAAATAGGTAATGTAATTGTCTAGGTAAGCAGATTACTTGCAATTCTCATCTGTGTGCAATATTATTCTTGTTATAATTATTAGGCTATAGTGTTATAATATAAAAACAAAAGTACACATGACGACTGACATTCAATTAACAACTTCTAGTTGTGCATGTGTGATGCTAGCCAGTCAAACTAGTATAAACTACGGTATAATAAACCCACTCTCCTCCTTTTGCGTCCGTAATATATAGGCTAACACCCACACACAACTGCACCAACATTCCTTCATGCTGCATTTTTTTTGTTTATGTCCCTGTAGGTCTGCAGAGTGCATAGTGAAATTGTATAATTACAGGGAATCCGACAATAATATATTTATCCTCTTTTTTCCTCTCATATAGAATATCGGTGTTGTCAATGAATGAGCATTTGATTGGTTGACAAGATGAACACTGTTCATTGGTCCACATGAGCGGCGGGCGCTCAAAAGTTCAACAAACTTGAACTATGGGCGCCTTCACCTGCGAGCAAGCGTGCACAGAAAGCGGCACTGCTCACGGGATCAAGCACCGCGCCGCTTGCAAAACTGCTTGCGGTTTGCCGCCCACAACCCTACTCCAAATGAAAGTCTATGAGACCTTTCACCGCCACCACGGCCCATGTGCAGGCACTTTAAAGGGGCTTACACACCGGAACCGGCAACCGGCAACCGCCAGCCGAAACGCCTCGTTTTTATTAATCATCGGCGGCAATTAGAGCGGCATGCAAAGAGGCAGAAATGTTGAGCGTTTTTCTGGGGATCGAGTCACTGCGATGTCATTCACGTTTTGGTCAACATCTACTCTACCTTGTCAAATCAGTTCGCCAAGTTTGTTAATATTATAATTTCAGTTAGTAATATGTACAACTGAAACTAAACTGAATGTGAAATATCGGTTTGGTATGTGTTGTGATCCAAATGAATATAGTCTAGTTTAACCGCACCCGTAACTTTTTTGTGTGTGGAACAAAAATTGTAAACTTCGAGTTTCCCCCGGAACGGACCTTGGAGCCATAACTATAGCAACCGAAGTAGCCTAGCACACTTGATGCAACATTGTAAATAAGGCAAATGACAAGCCAAACTTTTGTGCCTTCCTTCGTTTAGGGAATTATGGCCAATTCGTTTTGTTACTATCTTTATAATTCATGGACGTTGTGTAATTTAACTCCGGGTACTCTGACACCAGCAAATCCTCCATTGCTGCGATAGTGACAAAAGCACGATCTCTGATTGGCTACTGTCCAGTGGCAAGAGGCAAAAGTTGAACATGGTTGAGCTTCGGCGGCAGGACCAAATATTGTGGGTGTTCCCGTGGGCGGCAGCCGCCTTGCTTCGGCTTGCCGCTGCTGCAGCCGCCAGGGTAGGAGGCAAAGCCGCCGTCGAGGATTCATTGAACATAGTGGAGGAGGCAGTGGTTGCCGGTTCCGGTGTGTAAGCCCCTTAACAAACTAAGCCCACCTTTGCCACTCGGCCTGGATAGCTACCTAACAAGAAAGTAAACTGTTCGATAACTTATTTTTCTAATCTACTACCTGGCTAACTACCTACAGTACTGTAGTAATGTTAGCTTGCAAATAGCTAAGTTAGCCAGCAACAGGTTAGCTAGATAATCATCTTGGGGAAAAATACCATAAGCTTATTTGCTTACCTTCAATTACTTACTGCCAGCCAGGAGCAAAACGGGCGAACCGAAAAGAAAATGAATTGACTGGACGAGCCATTGCAACGGTCAATACAAATTGACATAGGCTATAGGTCTATACAAACTCAGAGCTTGTGATTGGTCAATATACCCGTCCTTCGATTACAGGTTGAAATGAAATTGAGTTAACCTTAAAATACCTGGAAAAGGTTTACTTTGTTTAGGACTGGTCAATAAAACAGCGTTGAAAAAAAACAACTTATTTTCTTCCCACAAATGCTAGTGCATTCTTACTAAAAAGAAAGGTAATAAAACCATATAGGGTTCCTCGGTGTGTCAAGGTGTTGTTGGGCATATTGTAACCGGGCTTTTTTGTGGCATTGGTGCAGTAAAGGCTTCTTTCTGGCAACTCGGCCATGCAGCTCATTTTTGTTCAAGTATCGTCATATTGTGCTCCTTGAAACAACCACACCGTCGTCTTTTTCCAGAGCAGCCTGTATTTCTTCTGAGGTTACCTGTGGGTTATTATTTGTATCCCGAACAATTCTTCTAGCAGTTTTGGCTGAAATCTTTCTTGGTCTACCTGACCTTGGCTTGGTATCAAGAGATCCCCGAATATTCCACTTCTTAATAAGTGATTGAACAGTACTGACTGGCATTTGCAAGGCTTTGGATATCTTTTTATAACCTTTTCCATCTTTATAAAGTTCCATTACCTTGTTACGCAGGTCTTTTGTCAGTTCTTTTCTGCTCCCCATAGCTCAGTATCTAGCCTGCTCAGTGCATCCACGTGAGAGCTAACAAACTCATTGACTATTTATACACAGACACTAATTGCAATTTAAAAATCCACAGGTGACACCTCTGCAATTAAGTCCCAGGGTCCTGAGCTTAGGAACAAGCTTGGTGGGCACAAGTGTTGAATGCAGAGCTGTAGTCCACAAACAGCAACCTGCAATCTTTTTCCAAGTGGGAGAGGGCGATGTGTGTTGTAAGGGCGATGGCATTGTATGTAGATCTATTGGGGCAGTATGCAAATTGAAAGGTGTCCAAGGTGTCAGGAAGGGTGGAGCAGATGTGAATTCTGACCAGCCGCTTGAAACACTTCATGATGGTGGAGGTCAGTGCTACAGGCCGGTAGTCGTTCAGGCAGGTGATGGAAAGTTTCTTTGGTACAGGGACGATCGTGGTCTGTTTGAAGCAAGAGGGGACTACAGACAGAGACAGGGAGAGGTTGAATATTGAGGTGAAAACCTCCGCTAGTTGGTCTGCGCACCCCCTGAGGACACGGCCTGGAATGCCATCTGACCCTGGTGACTTCTGAGGGTTCACTTTTTTAAAAACTCTCCTCACGTCAGCCATGGTTAGGAACAGAGTGTAGTCGTCCTGGTCCTCAGCAAGTTTCACTGAAGGAATTATGTTGGTTGCCTCAAAGCGCGCATAGGTGTTGAGCTTGTCAGGGCGCAAAACGGAGGGACGAGCATCATTGCTATTTCTCCCTTTGTATTCTGTGATGTGTCGCAGTCCTCCCCACATGCGTCTGGGGTCAGAGCTGTGAGTTAGACTCCAACTTATCCCTGTATTCTCTTTTTTCATCCTTGAGAGCCTTCCATAGGTCATATCTGGATCTCCTCAAATCCTCCAGGTCCCCAGAGCTATTTGCGGAGGACCATGCTCTGAGCTTAGCACGGACATTACCATTTACGACATCGTCGATGCGTTTGGAGATATATGCTGAGACAGAGTCTATGTATTCATCAATGTTCCCATCGGCTGCATCACAGAACATCTGCCAATCCGTTGTTTCAAAGCAGTCCAGTATGGCAGTCATGGATCCCTCATTCCGGCAGTGAACTGTCTGAAAAAATGTTTTTTCCTGTTTTAGGCGTTGTCTATAGGATGGGAGGAGCAAAACTTGAAGTGTGATCTGCTTTCCCGAATGCAGTGTGGGGGAGGGGTTTGTAACCATTCCGTATTTGTGAATAACAATGGTCAAGAGCCTGATCGCGCCGGGTAGGAAAGTTCATGTGCTGGTGGTATTTAGGTAAAACTTTCCTCATATCTGCTCTATTAAAATCGCCAACAACATTAGCAGCTGCCTCAGGGTGGGCATCCTCTAGTCCATTTATTATTCCATATAGGACTTCCAGTGTGCACTTTTTATCCGCCTGCGGGGGTATATAGACTGTGGTGATAATAGCTGAGCTGAATTCCCACAGAAGGTAGAAGGGCCATATCTATACAGACAGTAGCTCCAGGTCTGCTGAACAGTGTGTAGATAACACTGCAACATCCGTTCCCCAGTGAGAGTTAACCATAATGCAAACCCCTCCACCCTTACCCTATGTGCACACTGTCCGCTCGATCAACTTGCAAATCGCTCAATCTCTGGCGAGCTGTCGCTGAGCCAAATCTAGCGTGCACACTGCCCGCTCGGGCAGGGCGTCTTCCTAATCTATGCCAGCGACAACCAGTCAACCAGTATAGGGGAAACATCCGTCTCTGCAATTTTTAATAAGTATTTAAGATTTGCGTGACACCACTACTAAAAATGTATTACGGCAATGCCAAGTCAATGATTTGTCAATGTTAAAATAGCAATTTACTTCGTTTTACGTTATGCATGTATCACTCACCCGTGATCCCAATGATCTCTGAAAACTTCCATGCATACATTTTTTCGAATTATTACTCTGAATGAAGCCAGAAAAGCATAAATAATGGAGGAACCGGACACCACAAATTATAAGTTTCTCTCTCGTCAATTTATTTTAGCTAGCTTGTGAGTTTTTACCTAGCAGGTAGGAAAGAGAAGGAACTTCAAGATGCTGAGAACATCTGCCCTGCCATTGGTAGTGGCCGAACTTTGTCACTGCCCACTCGCTGGAAATTAGCATAAAGTTGAACATATCTCAACTGTCGCTGTCGCTGGGAGATTTTGTCTCCCAGAGTAGCTCCGCCTGCTGTTGCCGTGATTCGCTGCCTCTCGTTGGAAATGAATGAGAGTGCCTCTTTGTAGCTCTAGCGAGTGGACAGTGTGCACGCACCATAACTGTCATGATTTAGGTAAAGCAGGACGCCAGGCACAGAGTTAAAGGACATTGGGTTTAATAATGAAACAGAGAAGAGTAAAAACAACAAAACGGCAGGAACAAGGCAGGCAGGCAGGCAGGAACACAGAATGGCAGAGAATGTTATGATAATAACATTCTCCTTGTTAAGGAGTTATTGTGTGTGTCTTGCCTGCCGTTCTCTGTGTTTCTGCCTGCCTGCCTTGTTCCTGCCGTTTTGTTGTCAGTTTCAAGAGTCTTATATGGACTCTTCTATATCGAGTCTTCTTAGTTTCATTATTAACCCTGTTGTCATTTAACTCTGTGCCTGGTGTCCTGCTTTACCAAAATCGTGACAGTCTTTATCTGACCTAACTGGTTACCAATTGTTTGTTTGTTAAGATGAAATCATGCATGCAGTAGAAAAACTAAACTAAAAAGGAATTAGTGCAGGTGCAAAATTAATTTAACTGATGAACAAATCAAAGGATCTCAGGTTACTGTGCATACTTCAATAAGAACACTCAATCAAAATGGCATTCTTTGCTAGGGTTGCTAGGAAGAAGCCTCTGCTGTTAAAATAGAAAATAGACGGGTGTCCTAACTTTGCCAGAGACCACCTCAACAAAGGTTTCTGGAAGTCCAGTCTCTGGACAGATGAGTGCAAAATTGACATTTCAGGTCTCAATCAAAAGCGCTTTGTTGGGTGAATATCCAATATCCACCACCAAAAAACCTCCCAAAAGACAAGCATGCTGAAAATGTCAAGATCTGGGTCTGCTTTTCCTCTTCTGTACCTGGTGAACTGCATATCATCAAGGCAAACATTGATGATTGATGACAAAATTCTGAGGTATACTAGGAGATTCTTGAACAAAACATCAAGAATGCTCTTCCAATAAGAGAATGACCCAAACAATTCAAGCAAATCTACCAAAGAATGGCTCACAAGAAAGAAGAGATGCTGCAGCAGGTCTTGAACCCCCTCAAACTCACTCAATTGGCTGAGTTCCTGAAGGAGGAATGGGAAAATACTCACAAAAAAAGATTGATTAGTCAAAGACTGATTAATGGCTCCAGGAGACATTTACTCCAAGTTATCACTGCTATTGAATGGATTTACGTATTTTTGCCCACATTAAATCTGAGTTTCTGTTGAATAAACCACTTTTGTTAAATAAACAATTAAATATGTTTTTGTTTGTCCTTTATTTACATTTGTTATGAATTGGGGTTTGGATAAAGAATTAATGAGTTTATTTTAGTATCTCTAATATAAATAGGGTTCATACACTCTCAAGCAGCACCGTATGTACTGTAGGTAAATAGAGCACTTGTGAAATTTCACATTAACCATGTACCTCTGATGAAAAAAGCTCATAATAAAATACATTTGATTGGTTTGATCGATATAAAGACATTTTTCTGGTAAACCAAAAAGAAGAGTAATATACATTGCCAAGTCATTTTGCCTACTGGGTGCAAACATACAGTATTACTGCAACACGTAGAGGTATGAATTCTGTGGGCATGGGAAAAAGCCTACTGACCTGCCCTTGGACAAATCATCCTGACTCCCGCCAAATCTGCAACCAGTCAGAACAGTGTTAGAAAATACACTTTGACATCTTCATGTTGTATAGATATAGACATTGTTTTTTAGTTGGAGACAATGGCCCTCATTCATGAAACCTTCCCCCAAAAAGATCTTAGACTCAAGAATGGGGTGAGACTTAGAATCATCTCCAGATGTGATTTATGGAACTGTCGCACCTCTTCGAAATGAGCGTAGATGTCATCACAGATTGATAAATCGGAAAAAGCCACATACACAAGAATGCACTGCACCTGTACTTATTTACATATGACACACCCATAATGTATGCCTAAACAGCTAATTTACTATTCGTTATTCTCCTTGACAAAATCAGCACAGTTACGGAACATTCTTTTGTGTCTCAGCCCAGAGCCGAGGTCCTTTAGAATAGCAAGCTCTGCATCATTAAGGTAACTGCTCGACCCAGAACCACTGGTTTATTTATCCTCATTAGTCAATTTAATACCTGTTAGCTAATCAAGATGCCAGCCACCGAAATTATAATGACCATTTAAGATCTGCAAGTATGTCGATACTACAGGCCTGAGCGACTTTGGAAAAGAAAGGCAAAGTAAGTTTATTTGTCTACCGCATTACATACACAAAGGCAATTCAAACCTTACAAACGCATGAACACAGAAATAAGAGATAGAAAATACAAAATAAACTGAAATAAATAAATAATACATTAATAAGGTAGTGATACAATATTTATTATTGTGGTACGTTTGCATGTGCTATATTCCTTGTCATCTTATTTTATATTACCTATTATTATTATTATAATTATGGTTGTTGTTAATGAGGTTATTGCGATTGTTGTTTTTCGTCCTATTGTGAATCAAGCATTATCTTATTTTTTTCCGTTGGTTTACACGGTCTCCGACCAGACGTGAGTTTGATTATAAGAATAAGACAAAGATAATATTGATGAATACTACCTCTGTCAGTGAAATTATTGTACGATCATTTCAAGATCATATTTGATTGTACACATGTTTCATGAATGAGGGCCATTGTATGTTGAATGTTGATATTGGTACCTTCTTTTGAGAGCCTCTACAGAGGACGCTGTTTTGGTTATCGGCGTTTTAGAGGAATTTGAGTTTGCAGACTCTGCGCTGTGGATAAATGTTTTATAAACTCTAAATCAAACAGCTACTATGATTATATTGAATCTTGCATGACAACACTGATTAAGTATTTGACCAAAATCTTTCAGTAGTGATGCAATGTTTTTATTTAAACTATTTTGACAGTGAGTATTCATTAAAGATCTGTGAAAATTCAAATTGTTTGTAAAGTGCTTTGTGTTTTCTTGGAGTTATTTAACTTACATGGGGAAACAACAGATACTGTATCAGGAAATTATATAAAATACCTGTCAAGAGCGTCACTGGACCGGTATTTGTTCTGAACCACTCTGTCAAAGTTGGGATCTTGGCTAGGAGAGAAAACAAGATGTTTCCTGTAATGTGAGCCACAGCACTGTAACAAATAAAAGGTCATAGCTGCTTTGATTTGACATCAATGATAAAGAAGTACGTTTGGTAAGAGAGAGCATAACATTTTGATGACATCCCCATCTCAACTCCCTGTTTTGATCTGAGTTTAACTTACTTGCCATAGATAGCCATCATGTACAATTGTCACATTACTGTAATGTCTAGTTTTCTGTAGAGCCTTATCACATACAATATATACATTGTACAATATAAGACAAAAACCTGTAAAATGTCATCCTAAATATAAACAACTGACTTAGCGAACACCATTTGTGTTTAATATTAGTTATTTGCATGAAATATCCTTTTTACATTGTAGTCTATAAGTATTTGGACAGTGACACAAGTTTTGTTGTTTTGGCTCTGTGCTTTAGCACTTTGGATTTCAAATGATACTATGATGGGATTAAAGTCAGGTTTAATTTTTATCCAGATAGGACAAACAATTGAAAAATAACAGAACGTCTTGTACATGCCACCCCCCATTTAAGGGACCAAAAATATTTGAACAATTGGCTTCACAGTTGTCCCTTACTGTTTACATTATTAGTCCATGCACAAGAGAGCAGTGAATGTTCACAAGGACCAAAGATGCAATTATAAATATATTGATCAGAGAAAAAGTTAAACCATGTATAGCTAAAGTTACCTAACACTATTGTCCCTGCTAACCCTTTCTCTTTTGCTGCAACGGATTAAAATATTTCAACAAACATAACTTAAGAAATGTATGTCTCATGTACATCGCAATTTATGTTGGATGAATAACTAACTAGTATGGCAAAATAGTACTGTTAGCTAGTTCTAACTTCTGTTGGCTTGCATCATTGTTTCTCAATATAACTTGGGGATAAAATTGTGACAGCAATATTGATCTCTACATCTAAACAAGGTGAGAATAATTTGTGTTTTAACTGAAAGGTTAGCTAATTAATGCATTCCTCTGGTGGTCTCTATCTCGTTCTATAGAGGAATACGCTCTAAAATAATTTGTTTCACGCACAGAGAGAATAAGAGTTGTCCCTGCACGGTGCTCACAGGGAAAATTATTATTTTTTCAAACGCGGTAAGGACGTCTGTGCTTCTCATACAGCTCGTCTGCATAGAGCGTTTCGGTGGCTCAGATTACTATGACAATGCGATCTGTGTTCCTCAAATTGCGTGTATAAAAAAGCACAACAAGCTAAATACTCTTAAAAAAGATGATGTACACTGACAAATTATTTAGGGGGGCTTTAGGCCTAGTGACGTCCCTGGTTCCAGTGATGGAGCCAATCTCATTTCATGCTCGTTCCTTCACGGTAATTTCTGTATAAAATGGGTAAATTGCATCATACAAAAACCTACACTTCAATAATCAGTCATTCGTTGTCCATCATCAACTTTCACCACAGCAAGCTTGGTGTGTCAGCTGACCTGCGGCATCATCCAAAAAAAAAAAAACTCCAGAAAATAGGCTGAGGAAAGTAATATCAGTAGCCCACAGAGCTAAATCAAAACATTTACCGCAAATCTGTATTTTTTTCCCTACATAACAGGCCTGTATGAGTTACCGTTATTTGTATGAGTTTTTTAACGAGTCAAAATAACCTATACGCTCCCAAAATCAATCTATTGCTTATTATTCAATTCACAAGACAAAATGAACGTGCATGTCGGCCTTCAAGAATTGAACCTCAGCGTTTCGTGAAGCTTGGACACTGCCATTGTACGTGATGCAACACGAGAACTGTAGCAGCAGTCATTTATTTCAAAGGGGCATTCCATAATGGTTGACGGTTAATGGCAACGCTGAACACTCAATGGCTGTAGTGTAGCTGTTATGTAGTTATTTTTTAATAATGGGTAAAATATCTTTAAGTTTTTCACAATTAGTAAGTTGCTCCATCGCGATAATGTCTTTAATAGGGGTGAATTTGGACATACAAAAACCTATACCTCTCCACTTCAACGATCAGTTGTTCGCCATCCATCATCCAAATTTGTCATCTGCTCTTCTCCCCTTTTGAAAAAATGCACTCTCTGTAGCAGGTAAAACGTCAGGTTGGTGCAACGCTAATGGCAATGCAACGCAAGCGTATTGTGTTGTTACACTGTTACAGAAGCTTATACTAAAGTTGGACTCAATAAAATGTCTCTTTTCTATCAAAGAAATTGTTTAGACAATTTTTGGGTCTTTAATTATGTTTGTTGCGGTCTTAAAAAATATTGAATTTGACTTTAAAAATGGTGCAAGAACCCTGTTAAAACACCTGCTCCGGTCCTAAAGCAGTGGTACTCCTAAAATC
>JACXGI010004418.1:0-53978 GCA_016801175.1 Esox masquinongy | reverse complement strand
AATAAAAAACTCACAATAACCTGGTTGCATAAGTGTGCACACCCTTAAACTAATACTTTGTTGAAGCACCTTTTGATTTTATTACAGCACTCAGTCTTTTTGGGTAGGAGTCTATTAGCATGGCACATCTTGACGTGGCAATATTTGCCCACTCTTCTTTGCAAAAGCGCTCCAAATCTGTCAGATTGCGAGGACATCTTCTGTGCACAGCCCTCTTCAGATCACCCCACAGATGTTCAATTTGATTCAGGTCTGGGCTCTGTCTGAGCCATTCCAAAACGTTAATATTCTTCTGGTGAAGCCATGCTTTTGTGAATTTGGATGTGTGCTTTGGGTCGTTGTCGTGCTGAAAGGTGAACTTCCTCTTCATCTTCAGCTTTCTAACGGACGCCTGAAGGTTTTGTGCCAAAATTGCCTGGTATTTGGAACTGTTCATAATTCCTTCCACCCTGACTAAGGCCCCGGTTCCAGCTGAAGAAAAACAGCCCCAAACATGATGCTGCCACCACCATGTTTCACTGTGGGTATGGTGTTCATTGGGTGATGTGCAGTGTTGTTTTTGTGCCAAAGAGACCTTTTGGAACTATCGCCAAAAAGTTCAACCTTGGTTTCATCAGACCATAACACATTTTCCCACAAGCTTTTGGGGGACTTGATGTTTGTTTTTGCAAATTTCAGCCGGGCTTGGATTTTTTTCTTTGTATGAAAAGGCTTCCGTCTTGCCACCCTACCCCATAGCCCATTCATATGAAGAATACGGGAGATTGTTGTCACATGTTGCACACAGCCAGTACTTGCCAGAAATTCCTGCAGTTCCTTTAACGTTGCTGTAGGCCTCTTGGAAGCCTCCCTGACCAGTTTTCTTCTCGTCTTTTCATCAATTTTGGAGGGACGTCCAGTTCTTGGTAATGTCTCTGTTGTGCCATATTTTCTCCACTTGATGATGACTGCTTTCACTGTGTTCCATGGTATGTCTAATGCTTTGGAAATTCTTTTGTACCCTTCTCCTGACTGATATCTTTCAACAATGAGATCCCTCTGATGCTTTGGAAGCTCTCTGCGGACCATGGCTTTTGCTCTGAGATGCAACTAAGAAAATGTCAGGAAAATCCTACTAGAACAGTTGAACTTTATTTGTGATTAATCAGAGTCACTTTAACCCTTAAGTTATGTTAGGGTCAAATTGACCCGTTTTAAGACTTTGATATGTCTGAAATACCATTTAGGTTATTTTGATCTGTATGAAACTTGATATCCTCAAGATTGTGTTTATGAACATATTAAACGAAAGGCGACCAAATTTAACAGTTTAAAGGGCCTCTTAAAAAAAATAGTTACATTCGTGATGTTAGGGTCAAAATGACCCGGTGGTGGAGAATAGATGAAAATGCTTGTTGAAAATCCTGCTGAGTGCAGATAGAGAGTGGAAACTATACCTTACTACACATCTCCTCAGTACACACACACAACCATAACATTATAACCACCTGCCTAATGTTGTGTAGGTCCCCCTTTTGGGTCTCCCATCCACATGAATGGCAGGACCCAAGGTTCCCCAGCAGAACATTGCCCAAAGCATCACACTGCCTCCGCCGGCTTGCCTTCTTCCCATAGTGCATCCTGGTGCCGTGTGTTCTCCAGGTAAACGATGCACACGCACCAGGCCATCCATGTGATGTAAAAGAAAACATGATTCATCAGACCAGGCCACCTTCTTCCATTGTTCCATGGTTTTGTTCTGATGCTCACATGCCCATTGTAGATGTTTTCAGCAGTGGACAGTGGTCAGCATGGGCACCCTGACTGGTCTGCGGCTACGCAGCCCCATATGCAATAAACTGCGATGCGCTGTGTTTTCTGACACCTTTCTATCAGTACCAGCATTAACTTTTCGAGAAATTTGAGCTACAGTAGATCATCTGTTGGATCAGACCACAAGGGCCAGCCTTCGCTTCCCATGTGCATCAATGAGCCTTGGCCGCCCATGACCCTGTCACCGGTTCACCGCTTTTCCTTCCTTGGACCACTTTTGATAGGTACTGACCACTGCAGACCAGGAACACCCCAAAAGGGCTGCAGTTTTGGAGATGCTCTGACCCAGTCGTCTAGCCATCACAGTTTGGCCCTTGTCAAAGTCGCTCAGATCCTTACACTTGCCCATTTTTTCTGCTTCTAACACATCAACTTTGAGGACAGAATGTTCACTTACTGCCTAATACATCCCATCCACTGACAGGTGCCTTGATAACGAGATTAGCAGTGTTATTCACTTCACCTGTCAGTGGTCATAATGTTATGGCTGGTCTGTTTTTCACCCATTGTGACCCTTTGTAATGTGTAACATCACACACAATAAAAGTTAATTCACCCCTCACCTTTCACAAACACAATCTATTATTATCTTTGTTCTTACTGGAACTGAACTTTTCTCGCGGGAAAGACTTTGTTGTGTAGTGGGTGGGAGGACCCATATATTTCACACAGTATATTCTCTAGAGTAGTTCACTTCAATAACTGTGACACAAGACCAGCATGTCGTGTGAGAGACAAACATCACGTGGTGTGAGAGACAAACATCACGTGGTGTGAGAGACAAACATCACGTGGTGTGAGAGACAAACATCACGTGGTGTGAGAGACAAACAAACAGCACATGGTGTGAGAGCCTTCCCAGAAACCTCTCCTCTGTGAACATCGTCATGGCTTATTGTGCAGAGAAGACCAGCCCTGCTCCATCTGATTCCCTAACTTTTGATTTGTGTATAACATGTTTTGACCCGAAACATTGATGTTGTCACTATGGTCATAATATCTACACATTATTAAGCCAAACATTGTCTAGAAAATTAAAAAGTATTGGTCAATTTTGTCCATCATAGCAAATAGAGATACATTTCTGTTTTTGGAGTAAAAACGAGTGTTCATCATAAGGTAAATGTGGTCTAAATGGAATATATAATAAAATGAAACTAGTAAATGTTGTAATATATATGAGTAATGAGTTGGTTATGGAGGTCAAACACATTTGTTTGCGGCTAAAATATCAATAGTGAGTACTGGGTAGTGATTTTACACCCTGGGTCAATTTAACCCGCTAACATAATGAGTGTAACCAAAATGTTAACATAACACAAGGGTTAAATGATGGCAGGTGTGTAATGACTTCTATTTAACATGAGTTTGAATGTGATTGGTTAATTCTGAACACAGCCACATCCCCAGTTATAAGAGGGTATGCACACTTATGCAACCAGGTTATTGTAAGGTTTTTATTTTTCATTTTTCCCCCTCGAAGATTTCAGTTTGTTTTTCAATTGAATTGTTCACATTATAGGTCACATTAAAAGTGGAAAAAGTTCTGACATGATTCTTTGTCTCATTCTTTTACATCACAAGAACCTGGCATTTTCACAGGGGTGTGTAGACTTTTTGTATCCACTGTATATGTAACAACTGGAAAATGCAAGTACGGTGGCTATTCTATATGTGTAATGAAGGCAAATTAAATGTGCAAGGTGCATGTGCAACTGAAATGCAAGGATGGCAGCGGTGAGTTTCCCAAGGTAGACACGTACATGTAACAACTGAAAACTTCCATTATCAGTCTTTGCAAGGCAGTGTCAGAGTCCAGTAGTACAAATGGAGTAGTGCAACAAGGTCCATGAGAGGTGGGGGGTATGGTTTGTGATGGGTCACAGAGTTCAGTAGGGTTACAGTGGATGGGATGAAACTGTTCCTGAGCCTGCTGGTGCGGTAACGAAGAGACCTGTACCGCCTGCCTGATGGTAGGAGGGCAAACAGTTTGTGGCATGGATGTGAAGGGTCTCTGATGATGCCTTGCGCCCTGTGCAGATACCCCTTGTGCTGGAGGTCTGCAGTGGCTGGGAGCTGGGCACCAGTGATGTGCTGGGTGGTTTTCACCACCTGTTGCAGGGCCTTCTGGTTGGCTACAGAGCAGCCACTAAATCACACTGTGGAGCAGTTACTCAGAATGCTCTCGATTGTGCAACGGTAAAAGTTTGCAAGGATCTTGGAGGACAGGTGGGCCTTCTTCATCCTCCTCAAAAAGTACAGGCGCTACTGTGCCTTTTTAACCAGGCCTGAGGTTTTGAGGGTCCAGGAGAGGTCCTCGGAGATGTGGACACCCAGGAATTTAAAGCTGGACACACGCTCCACCTCAGTGCCCTCGATGAGAACTGGGGCGGGACCGCAGCCTTTAGACTTCCTGTAATCCACAATGAGCTCCTTGGTCTTCCTTGCATTGAAGGCCAGGTTGTTGTCAGCACACCATGCTGCCAGGCACTTGACCTCCTCCCTGTAGGCTGACTCGTCATTGTCACTGATCAGGCCTACCACCGTGGTGTCGTCTGCGAACTTAATGATGGTATAGTACAGGAGAGGGCTCAGCACACAACCTTGTGGTACACCAGTGTTCAGGATCAGGGTGGAGGAGGTTAAGTTGTCTAACCTGACAGACTTGGGTCTGTTGGTTAGGAAGTCCAAAGTCCAGTTGCAGAGAGAGGGGTTGATCCCCAGGTCATAGAGTTTGTTGACCAGCCTCAGCCCACCAATGCTGAGCTAACGTCTATGAATAGCATTCTCTCATAGGTGTTGGTTTTGTCCAGGTGGGTCAGGGCAGAGTGTTAAGCTGTGGAGATGGCATCCTCTGTAGACCTGTTCGACTGGTAGGCAAATTTATCCCTATTTTGTAATTGAAAATACTGCAAAGACAAAATATCAAATTGTGAAACTGAGAAATGTTATTGTTTTTGGAAAAATACATGCCCATTTTGAATTTGATGCCAGCAACACTTCAAAAAAAGTTGGGACAGGGCCATGTTTACCACTGTGTTGCATCAACTCTTTTTTTAACAATACTTTGTAAGCATTTGGGAACTAAGGAGACAAATTGCTGTAGTTTAGTCTTGCTTGATATTGGATTTCTGCTGCTCAACAGTTTGGGGTCTCCTTTGCCGTATTTTTTGTTTCAGAATGCGCCAAATGTTTTCAATGGGTGACAGGTCTGGACTGCAGGCAGGCCAGTTTAGCACCCAAACTCTTTTACTGCGAGCCATGCTGTTGTAATACATGCAGAATGTTGTTTGGCATTGTCTTGCTGAAATAAGCAATGCCTTCCCACTAAAAGACATTGTCTGGATGGCAGCATGAGTTGCTCCAAAACCTGTATATTTTGTTCAGCATTAATGGTGCCTTCACAGATGTGCAAATCACCCATGCCATGTACACTAATGCACCCCCATACCATCACGGATACTGGCTTTTGAAATGTCCGCTGATACCAAACTGGATGGGCCCTTTCCCCTTTAGCCCAGAGGATGCAGTGTCCATGATTCCCAAAAATAATTTCAAATTTTGATTTTTCAGACCACAAGACAGTTTTCCACTTTGCCTAAGTCCATCTTAAATGAGCTCGGGCCCAGAGAAGGCACCGGCAGTTCTGGATCTTGTTTTTATATGGTTTCTTCTTTGCATGGTAGAGTTTTAACTTGCATTTGTGGGCACAGTGACGTACTGTATTCACAGACTGGTTTTCGGAAGTGTTCCTGAGCCCATGAAGGGATTTCCACTACAGAATCGTGTCTGTTTTTAATTCAGTGCTGCCTGAGAGGCCGAAGGTCACTGCCATCCAATATTGGTTTTTGGCCTTGCCCCTTGCTTACAGAGATTTCTCTGGATTCTCTGAATCTTTTAATGATATTATGTACCGCAGATGAGCTCTCCAAACTCTTTGCAATTTTTAATTGAGAAATGTTATTCTTAAATTGTTGCACTATTTGCCTGTGCAGTCTTTCACAGAGTCTTTCACAGAGTGGTGAACCCCACTCCATCTTTTTTTTTTTTTTTCAGGGTGGTGAACCCCAAACAATAACATTTCTCAGTTTCAACATTTGATATGTTTATCTTTGTACTATTTTCTATTGAATATAGGGTTTAAATAATTTGCACATCATTGCATTCTGATTTTCTTTACATCTTACACTGTGTCCCAGCTTTTTGAGAAACAGGGTCGTAGAAGGAAACCTGATCCAGAGCACCCAGGGCCTCAGACTGGTGTGAAGATTTCTCTTTCAGCACGACAGCAACCCAAAGCAAACAGCCAAGACAGTGCTGGAGTGGCTTCATGACAAGATTGTGAATCTTCTTGAGTGGCCCAATCAAAGTCTGAGCCTCAATCTAATTGATAGTTTATGGAAAGAGTTGAATGTGTCCCCAAAAGTCCCCATCCAATTTAAGCATGAGCAATTTTGCAATGATGACTAGGAAATATTGCTGTGTACAGATGTGCAAAACTGCTAGTGACTTATCCAAATGGACTCATGGCTGAAATGGCTGCCAAAGGTGCCCAAATATTGACACAAGGGGGTGAATACTTCTGCAATAAATTATTCAGAATTTCTGAATACAAGCTTTACAGCTTGTATTTAGAATATTGCACAGGGCTTATTCAGATTGTAGCTGCTGATCACTAAAATATGTCACCATAGAAACAGAATCCATTGAACGGTCTGCCTATTCAGTTTGAGTTAAGCGGTCAAGCCGCTATGGTAGATAGATTTGCCAACATATTTCTATGGGTTAATTCTATGGCCACAACAACAAGGTTTTAGGTTAAGTTGGTCATTAAGGGAGATTTGTCCTGCCATCATTATATCGTCTGTCATTTTAACTCTTTCATTCATTTGGAAATTAACATTATTCATATTTCTATAAAGACAAGGAAGGGCCCCGAGAGTGGGAGGCTAACAATGAAAAGTAATCTGGACAGACAGCTTAATGTGTGTACTGGGGGAGTCCTGGAACATACCCGTGGCTCGGTCACCTGTGCCGACCCCACTCTGCTCTGGGCTCCACACATCACGCCCCATTACCACACCATCTGACACATGGTGGGCGTGCCCCTTCAAACGGGCCTGTGTGTGTGTCTGTACCAGTGTGTGCACATGTTTGTGCAACTTGGCTCAATTTCCCTCCAAAGCCATTAGCTGAAATATGGCCTTTCCTCGCCGTCTGTTTTTGATCTCTCTTTGCCCTCTAATTTCTCTCTCTTGCATTTCTATTGCTTTCCTTCTCACTCACTGTCTCTGACTTTTTGTGACTCTGTTAGGGAATTTAAACTGTATTAAAATCAAATCAGAGTTTTGCCATAGGCCCGTGTGTGTGTGTGTGTGTGTCTGCTTGCCTGCCTGCGTGCGTGCGTGCGCGTGCGGTAATAGTTGTCTGGTTAGTGTTGTTAACTCCTCTGTCCACACCTCTGGTTGAGATGTTTGAGTATGTTGCCATGTGTGAGAGTGAGAGGTTGTGACTGTATGTTTTCAAGCCTGGGTAGCCTGGTCAGCATCCAGAATACAGTTTCCTTTCCACACTTTGAAAGTGCTGAGTGGTCGTGTGGTTCTGGAATGTCAGAGTGTGTTGTGTCTTACCCTACGGTGTTGTTGTTCTACAGGTGTTGGTTCTACCACGATGGTGGCCTTCTCTGCCTTCCTGAACGGACAGTACCCACCAGCAGACCTGACTGGAGACGTGGCTGTGTCCTACTGTTCCTCTACAGGTACACTCATACTCCTCATCTTCAACGCAAACTTGTTTTTGACACAACAAAATGTGTTCCTTTTTTGCCGTCATGTGGTTTCAATAACGCCGTCAGCTGCCTAAGACATTGGCTCCAATCTGGGTTTCGCGTTTAGATTTAGAGAAATTGAAGAACTAAGGAGACATTTTGTCACTACTCCTATTGACGTGTGAAACCCCGAATCCCCGTCTGATCTGTTCCCAAGTGTTCCTGGAAGTCTTTCTGTGTTGTGAGTTGCGCCTCTGCGTATAAACCCTCTGTGGTGGGACTACGGCCTGCGTCTGCGATTAGCAACGGCCTCCCTGAAGCAATTAGAGCTAAGTGCCTTGCTCAAGGGTACATTTTTATGCATTTTTTTTCAGGGATTTCTTTATGCCTTATGGATCGAGACAGTATGGAAACATACGAGGGGAGAGTTTTTGCTGAAATAGCATTCCAACCTATGCTGCAGCAGTACATGTGCGCCAGAGGCAGTGGCTCCAAGCACTGGACCGCCCAAGGCAACAAAGGAGATGTCAAATAGTTAATGGGCAAGTGGAATAGTGTCCTTCTCTTCCCGTTAGCCTTTTCAACAAGGATATTCATGTGTGTCCTTCTGCAGAAGAGGTGTGATGTCTGCCACATCCTTTTGAATCAGCGTATTGTCAAAAGAGAAAATCCTGCATGTGAATATTATGCTACGTTTTTATCACAACCTTTTTTTTTTTCTCTTTACACATTTATTTTGGGATCCACCCTTGTAAATGTAGTCAATTTGTAAGGTGGGAGGACTGTTTTTTTAATGCACCCAGCCCTTTTACAATCTCCTTGCTTTTTCTCATCAATTATTTTTTTTTTTCTAAAAGGAAGCCAGAGAGAAACAATAAGGCAAGGAATTTGGTTGGAGAAAACCCCCTTGTCAGCTAGGGGATTTTAACTGGCAGCCTTCGATTACTGGGCCAGCACTAACAGCCAGGCTGACATCTAGATGTGTCTGTAAAAGTCTTAACATCCCTCTGTAACCGCTCCGATAGTAACTATACTGGCATCTGACTGTTAATAGTTGGACTGACAGGACGAGCGCTGATTTGATCAGTTTGACGTCTGACTGCTTAAGCTCAGTTTGGCACAGGTTGGAATGTAACAGCACTGACGTTTGGCTGTAACCACACTGACATCTGGCTGTACCCGTTAAAACCACTGAAAGGGTAACAGCGGACTGAACTCCGCACTCCGTCTATCAAAGCATCTGGTTCCAGGCAGTACGTATTTCTGGAAGACATTACTCTCCCCTCTAACCAACAAGCCCCTCTTTATTTAAATTAAAATGTCACGGTATTTTTTTTATTATCATTTCACTTGATTCCAAGCGTTTCACAAAAAAAGGCGTCATTTGTGATATTGTTTCCTTTGGCCTGTGTCCGTGGCAGCGCCTCATGGAAACCTTCCCTGAAAGCACATTAAATGTGAAATGACTTGGAAATATCAGGGTGTTTTTTTTTTTTTTTTTTTTTTTTATTGTGATGCTAAAAATAGCGCGGCTGGAAAAGAGAGGAGTCTGGGGCTTTTCACGGAGCGATGGCTGCCTTGTGTTTTGGAGCGGTAGATCATTCTTCTATCACAGGTAGGAAAGGGCTCACGGTACAGCGGCCCATTAAACTGACAGCCGGGGGGGAGAAGCACTTTATTACTGGCAGCAGTGCCAACAGGGTTGGCTGCAAACACCTGTTTTGAAGGGGATCTTATCAGGCTGCTTGGCCAGCTCCGTTTCTCTGTGTGTTTGTAGACGGGCTAGCCCTCTGGCTGGGTTTAGGCACAGCGCTGTTAATATTCATTAGCTCTCCTCTGTCCTCCAATGAAATGTCAGATAAATCGCACTTTCTAGCTATCAATCACCATTTTAGCTAGCCATGTGTAGGAATGCGTCGGTCTATACAGGGGACTTCCTGTGTTTGGCCCCACCTCACTGGGAGCCTTCTGCTGCCTCCTCTCCCTAAGGCCATCAAAGGGCTCAGGAGCACTGCACTCCCAACCATCCAGCAGGACCATGTTGGCTCCGTTCCTCATTTAGTTTAGTCACACCAGGCCCTCGTCTGTGGCTTTTCCACAGATTTTGGTGGGCATATCTGTACCTGAATCAGTTTTGTTATTTCACCAGGTGAATATGCTGAGAACACATTCTTATTTACGGCGACGACCTGGGAACAATTAGGGTTAACCGTCTTGCTCCCGCAGGGACAGTTGAGACCTTATCATCTCAGAACCCATGACATTTGTTTACTTTAACTCTGTTGACCACTGGGCTATCTGTCTGTCTCTATCCTGTCGGTGGGTTTGGCTCTTTCTGACCTGTTTTGCCTATAGCGCCACAAGGTTATCGGTCAGCCCTCGGCTACGCCCGTCCTCTCCACCTCTGGCCGGCTTTCGTCAACGTTAACGAAGCGTGAAGTACACAAGCACAGCACCAGGGCCTTGAACACGCCGTCTTCCCTCACCGACTGAGCTGCTTGGCTGCTGGAGCAATTAGAGGCTCATTAGTCAGTGAGGAAGTCATTCTTCACTTAGTGGAACACATTTGCTGAACTTCACTCAATGTCATGTGATTTGCTGTGTAGACAATTGTGTAGTTAATTGTGCCTCGTTGATCTTTTAAATAACACCGGAGTTGGTGTCCCTCCTTTTTTTCTTCTATTGAATCATCATTGGATGAATCTGTCCACAGCTGGATGTTAATGGATTTTACTGACTAGAGCCATTTCGTTTCCTGTTTTGATGAATTTATGTCGAGCAAATTGAGTTTGGCTGTCGGGTGTTCTTGGCTGTCGGTAGCTGCAGTAGTCAATGCCTTTGTTTTCTGTCAGTCGGTTATTCTGTACGTAATGTCTGTTATTCTGTCTGTTATTCTGTCTGTCAGCTGTCAGTCTGTCTGTCTGGCTGGGGTGTCAGGTAGTGCCTTGGTCTTCTGTTCATTTGAGACTGTCGGTCACGTTTGCAGACGGAGCATGGAGGCTCACAAGGGGCTTTTATTTGTCTCCATCATCTGATGACAGAGGACAGCTGAGATCACCATTCCCCCCAGCAGTCTGCTCTCACCTGTCCAGTGGTTTGATTGGTGGAGATGAAAGGAAGGAGGGAGGGACAGTAAAGGGGGACGGGGGGGGGGGTGTGAGGGCGAGTGTTGGTGTGTCCTGGGCCCTGTGTGACCATGTTGTGTGTGCTCCTCCACCGCTCGCCCTGTGACAGACCTCAACCCTGCAGGTGAGTTGACTCCGTCCCCAGGTTTAGACTTCCCCTGTAACAGCGTGTAGACACACACACACACACACACACACACACACACACACACACACACAGTCAAACACACATGGCCAAATTCGCATACACTTGTTTGGTAGCCATGCCCAGTCCCACACACATTCAGCCTTTCACATGCCCACGGACTAGACACGGACTAGACACGGACTAGATGCTCTAGCTCGGTAGTTGACGTGTAGTTGGGGTGTGTGTGGAGTGTGTGTGTTTTCGTCTGTCTACGGTTCTGTGTCCATGTGATGTGATACAGTAGATGTCCTGTGATCACTGTGTTTTTTTAGAGTACTACCTTCCCTGTGAACCACACACACACACACACAGACGTATCATCGCATCAATGACATCATTCCAGCTGCACAGTTAAGGTGATCCCTTACGGTCGCCCTGCGGTCAGATAAACACAGCGGTCAGAGAGATGAGGGGAATGTCAGACAGACAAACCACACACTCACTGAGGGACCCGGCTGTTTGACTGGTGTTGGGGGAATGAGGCTGCTCAACTTCCACACTGGTTTTATTATTCACCGCCAGGGACAATGATTGACAGCACATTTAGCGGTTAATGCAACAGCAAAACATTTAGGGAAAGCAATCTACTCTAAAAGATATTCATTATACATGATATATCTTGTGTGGAGGATTGCTTTCCCTAAATGTTTTTCTGTTGAGCGAATACGCATGTGTGTGTATACACACCCACTCCCACACAGACGTGCGCGCACACAGACACACGTGGAGTATATATAAGTAGCCCATTCACAGGAGTCCTGTAGGAACCCTCATAATCCCCATCTCTCTGTGACCCCACTGAGGTCAGGTGTGTAAAACAGTGGTTGGCCGACAGAAGACAACAATGACGGCTCAGATGAGAAACACACACACACACACCCTGCCCCATACAGGTAAATCATGGTGTCAGCCAGAAAGTACACAGAGGATGTCTGGAATAGGCTATGTGAAGATGTGGGTCCCATTTAGATTTACAGGCTGGGCGTCCCCCTGCTCCTAACAATACACACACACACCTTTTGTCTTTGGAGGGTGCCGACTAGTAAACGGCGACTGGGAACCTGAGACACTTGTTTCCAGTCTCTCAGTCCTCTAACTGTCTCCTCCAGCTCTTTCCATCAGCTTCAGTCAGTCACCCTCTCCTCCCCCTCCTCCATTTCAACCACACCCATCATTGATGGCAGGGAATTTATTTCAGCTCACCCTCCAGCAATTAGGCACAGTTGCCCACTGAAACCATGCCAGGATGGTTTAACACACGCAAGGGCCTAGTAGGCAGAGGGTCATCATCGTGACTCTGGTTCAAACCCTCTCAACTCTGGGCCCTTAAACGCCTCTGATAGTGAAGATGCTTTTAACGAGACAAGCCTACGTAAAGACGAGAGAGTGTGAAAGAGAAAAAGAGAGGAAAGAGAAAGCGAGGGAAGGGAAGATATGCTGGTCCCCGAATAAGATGTTGCTCTATCATGTTAGTGGTTGCTGTTACATGAGCCAGGCCATGTAAAGTCCTGCAGTACGCGTCTAATGTTACCTGGCCAGACATAACAGGAAAGGATTATACTCTCACTGGCTAGCGAGGGGCCGGCTCCACTACTGGAAAATACCCCAAGCTTTCACTTCTCTTCACTTCTAAGTTCTCTCTTTGTCAATTCTCTTCACTGTCTCTTTCTCTCATGGACTATGGCCTTGATTTGAAGCCTCTTGTTCATATTCCCCTTCCATCTGTCTTTCTATTCATATTTCTTTCGATTACAAACCTTTCATTTTTTTGACTCTCTTTAGCTGTTTCTTATTCTCCCTCTTTCTCTCTCTCCCTATTTCAATTCAATTTAACGGACATTATTAGCTTGGGAAACATTTATTTACATTGCCAAAGCAAGTGGAGAAAAAATATTGTAATTTGTTAACGATACAATTAAATAAAACCTGCAAAACAGTTTGTACATTTTAAGTAAACATTGCATAAAAGGCATTTTCACTTTAGTATTTTAAAAACTGTGAAAGGTAGAGGCTGCTTTCTTCCCCGATCTCTTTCACTCCCTTCCTGTTTCTCTCTTTCCCCCTCTTGTGAAAGGATAAGAGAAAGAGAGAGAAAGGGGATTTCTGCCGGCAGTCCCTCTTCCTCCAGCCAGGGGTCTGGCCAACTCAGCATGGAAGAGTTATGGTTGGCTACTGTGCCCTGCTCTCCTCCCAGGGCTGTTTTAGGAGTTCCCTCAACCAGAGATCCTCCAAAAACATCCCCAACTCGGCTATTTGAGATGTTGGTGTTGAGTCTCGCTCACACATTGACTTCAGTGTAGTGAATAGGCTTGAAATGATCTGATTCATGTTAATAAACGCGATGGGTTTTTAGAGGAAATGTCTAAAAACTGTGTTATGGGGGATTTTCTATCCGACCAAATGTGCCTTTGGGGATATTTGAAGCCAACACCTCTTAGAGAGAATTGGGGAGAACTCTATTACCATTTATTTAACACGCACACTTCCTGTCCAGCAACATTGACATTCATTAATGCCAGTCTAATACTCTAAGGACTCCCACGCACACACACATGCCCGTGCACCCACCCACCCACATATACATTCAGCGACCTGCGCTCTGCCTGATTCTTGAACCCTCCGTCCCAGGTATCCCCAGGGTGGCCCAGTGTCAGTTCTCCCTGCCCCTGCGTCTGGTATGCCGCCCATCCTCCCCCTCCAAGAGCGCCAAGTACAAGATCACCGTGGATACCAACAAACCGCCCGTTAACCTTGGCGAGGTGTTCCCAGGTAAAACACAGCAGATATCTACATGAGCTGTTCTCCACTGCTCCCCCGGGGTACAGTAAGAGAGGGCGTCTCTCTCTTTCTCTCTCTCTCTCTCTCTCTCTCTCTCTGTGTGTGTGTGTGTGTGTGTGTGTGTGTGTGTGTGTGTGTGTGTGTGTGTGTGTGCGTGTCAGTGTGTGTGTCAGGGTGTGTGTATGTAAGTGTGTCATCCTTTCATCTGGCAGCCTGTATTATGTGGATTCCTTATAATGGTGTCTGGCTGCAGTGCTCTGGATGGAATAGAAAACCATGCTGGCTTTTCTTCCTCAGCTGCCTGCACGCCCCAAGATGACACCTGGTGAATCTGGGGCTGTTTGTGCATGCAGGCCACTGAACTGTGGGTTACTGTACAAGGACCTGCCCCCCCATTCTCCCCCCGCCCGAAATAGGCCAGGCCAAAGACGAGAGTAGGCCTGTCGTTGAGAAATGGGAGGCTGTTTCCTTCTCCTATGGTGGTATCTGTTGGTACTTTGTCACAAATGCTCTTGTTTCAGTCACACTGAAAAGAGCGTATGACTTCACCGTGACGTGCTGCAGCAGTGCTTCATTTCAAACGGTACCCGTGTTGATAGCAGGGCACGATATCGATCTACAGGACATCGGTGTCACATGAAGTGTGGGTTTGGGACATTGTGACCAAATGATTAAAAACGCAACGGTTACCTGGCAACACGTTACTGTAGGTGGTCCAGTGTAGTAATTCAAAACGCCTTTATAAACCCTGAGCCGCGCCGCATGCACAGATTATTTAGTTAGTCCATCTGTTCGAGCAAAACACCAACACGTCATTTCTCATCACCAGCACAGGATTACTCAGCACTCAGTTATATATAAATGATATTCGGTGTGTACCAATTTAAATGTACATTAATTGGCCCTCAGCTGTACCCACCACATATGCCAGCGCAGCAGTGGCCCCCAGTTGTTACAACGTGTCCACTGCTCAAGATGTACGAGCCAATTGGAGCTGCTGCATTTGTTAAACATGCTATTGCTCAGTCGTGACATATCGGACAGGAAGTCATCGCTCAACTCAGCGTGACTCTGTAAGCAGATGTGTGTCATGCATAATTCTGTCTCACACTTAGACGCGACTGAGCACAGGCATAGTTGATAAATGCAGCCAAGGCATAATTGTTACATTACAGACCTGCTGTTACATTAGTCTCCATAGCCATCAGTGCATCGTGTGAATTCTATATGTCAGGTGCTAAGTCATTGTATGTATTCTATATGTCAGGTGCTAAGTCATTGTTTGTATGTATTCTATATGTCAGGTGCTAAGTCATTGTATGTATGTATTCTACATGTCAGGTGCTAAGTCACTGTATGTATGTATTCTATATGTCAGGTGCTAAATCATTGTATGAACGTATTCTAAATGTCAGGTGCTAAGTCACTGTAGGTATGTATTCTACATGTCAAGTTTTAAGTCATTGTATGTTTGTATTCTAAATGTCAGGTGTTAATCACTGTATGTATGTATCTATGTATGTATTTATTCTGTATGTCAGGTGTTAAGTCACTGTATGTATGTATTAATGTATGTATTTTACATGTCAAGTGTTAAGTCACTGTATGTATTTATTCTATATGTCAGGTGTTAAGTCACTGTATGTATGTATTCTACATGTCAGGTGTTAAGTCACTCTATGTATGTATTTTATGTCAGTTGTTAAGTCACTGGATGTACAGCGTTTATATATTCTATGTCAGGTGTTAAGTCACTGTATGTATGTATTCTATATGTCAGATGTTAAGTCACTGTATGTTTGTATTATACATGTCAGGTGTTAAGTCATTGAACCATCAGCTGTTTTAACCTTTTTTAATTCACTGTGTTGGTTGAAGGTCCCACAGTTGGGTAGTGTGTAACCGTTGGGAACACCAATCTATACGGCGGTTTCAAGATTGATAATTAAACTTACTTTATTGATTTGACTCCGAAGCGTAATGGCTGCCCAGCAGTGGATGCCGTTTGCAGTCGGTTGTGCTGAAAAACTAACGGGGCATTATGGTTGAGGATAATGCAGATCATGGGCTTTACGCCACAGATTCTCTCTGGGGGTCCGATTGGTCATTACGGTAATGAGGTGGTGCGCCATCCCCAGGCTCTCATTCAAATGACTACGGAGGGGCAACCAGCTGCAATTTGATTGTGAGTTCCCTCAGTAACGTCTTCACACTCGAAAGTCTTGTTGTAAGTCTGCGTGTTTGTTAAGCCTCTGAATCACCAGCACGTCGTTAAAGTCCCTGCCTGGCAGGGGTCACTCTGAGGAGGGTGCATTTGGCCAGTGCCGTCCGGGTTGGGTGGCTTAGCCATAGAAGTCACGTCGTCTCATTGCGCTCTAGCGACTCCTTTTGGCGGCAATGGCATTTGGCTTGGACGCCACGTGGGATTCCGGCTTATGGTGGATGTCCACTGGTCCGGCGTGCCCGCTGCCTTGGACGGATACAATTCATTTTCTATGAATAGCGTCAAGGTGTTGTTGACGGTAGCGCAAAGCATCTCGGGAAGGCAGCGCGGCCGCTTGAGCTGTTTCAGCGCGTCATGTTGGGCCATGGTCAATATTATGCAAATGAATACGGCTAACGCCAGTCATTTATCCAATGGAAGTAGTCTTTCATAAACAAGAGACGGTCTTCTTTGTTGGTCCATCGTTGTGCTGCAACGGCACATGTGAAATATATTTGCTCCATGTGAAACGTTCTGCTACCAACTGGAGGAACAGCAAATTATAGCGGGGGACAAGCACAATAAGGATTGGAGGATGGTGGAAATTGTTGGTGACTCAGGTCAGTTTTATAAGTTAGCTCTGTGTTGTTAAATGTGCTGCGTTTTTTAGCATTGAGTTGTTTGTTTTATATGGCAGCACCACAGAAATACTTTGCCTGTTAGCATAGTGCTCATTATAACGTGTGTTCTTATTTTGCCCATTAGTGAGAAAAATAATTTTGGTCGGTTTCATGTTAAATAAAAAAAAAGTTCACGAAGGGATGTCAAAACTCCCCTCCTCCGCCCGCCGAAAAACACCCATAGCGGATACGCGCATGAGCAGTCATCTGGGGCAAGGCAGCGCGTTTGCAGGCGTATTGGCGCCGGAACAGTGGACATCCACCGTTACACGTCCTTGGGTGAGAGGCGCGGCGCGTCAATAACACGTTGGATGTGCCTCAGAAAGACGTCACCCGCCGGGAGTTGCGGCAATAAGCCGGGGCCTTAATCATGAGTTGGGCATCATTAAATCATGGAGAAAAGCGGTGTAAGAAATTAAAATCTAAAACTCACAATTGTATGGCAGCTCATGGCATTTCTGTTACACATAAGACTGCATAGAATGCAAACCATCAACAAGGCGTTGTTATTGCATGTCCTCACACCCAACATAGATCTGCGGATTAAAAAGTACAATGCAGAACAATTTCCTTTTCAACACCCCATCCGCACTGCTCATCTCCTGCATTGTGAGACCCTGTGTGCTGTAGATTTTCATGCAGATCGAGTCCGTGCCAACAATCTCGTCTCGTACAGTGGTCCCCACTGAGACACAGTTGAAAATAAGGGGGAGAATGAGCCTACAGGATGCCATAATAGCGATGTAGAAAGATGGTCGGAGTATGATCACAACGGGAGACAGTCAGGGAGGCGACTGTTGCCGGAGCATAACGGTTCCTTTCTGTCAGCCTCAAAAAAGGGAAGAGGCTGACAAAGGCCTCGGACCACGTGCAGTCCGGGTGTAGGCGGTGGAGGAGGGAGACGGGCAGACACCAGCTGGTCGGTCACCGGGAAGCCCGCTCAATCATTCTCTCCGCAAATGTATTCAGAAGGTCACCGTGGGTCTCCTCAGCAGCAGCCTCCGCCATTCAAATTTAATCATAACAGCTTCATGTAAAATATGGGCCTCCCCGGCTCGGTGGAGACCGTGGGTGGGGTCTCCCACCGATTCCGTCGGTCCGCCGGTTTTATAATGGGTGAATCGCCTGCGTGTTCAAAAGCAGAAGTGGTGGGTTTGGCGATTCAAACACACCTCCCTTCCAATTGTTTCAACTGTGACAGGGAGTGAATGTTTAGGAAAGACCCATCTGGAAATTTACAATATCAGCTAAATTAATATGTGTGGAGAACTAGCTGCTGGTAATTATTATATGGGTGATTTGGGAAGAAAATATCTTTCAGAATCACCCATTGGGCTGCCGATAAAGGACCTAAAGAAGCTTGGCCGGTGTAAAGTCGCCTGCAGGATTGCTTTGAGCCACTTCCTTTCAATTCTAATCGAAACTGGGATCCTTATTGGTGCAAAGGGGAAAGGGTTTGTGTAATTACCGGCTTAGGCTGCTGGTATAATGGTGAATTTCAGAGAAGAATGGGTGTTAATGAGGAAAGAAGCACCCCGTTATGCAAATATTATTAGACACAGACGCAGAGGGAGCTGAGAGATACATCCATGTGGAAATATTACCAGTTAGACTCGGCACAGGCAAGTCATTTGATACAGAACAAAGCACCAAAACGAAGTGAAACCAACTAAACTGCGACAGTTACAGTGTGTTGAGCTTCCGTTCGGCACTCATACGTAGGGATGTGTCATTCAACTCAATTGTATGCATATTGCATAACAAGCTGATCTTTTCACTGATCCCATATTCTATTTCGTTTTTTAAATATTTGAGGTTTTATTAATCTCATGTGTTCCGGTCCCAGAACACAACAGCCACAGGAACATATCCTACTTTATGTAGGTTAATAATGTAAGCCACTTACTAGTCAACTAGCTCCCAATTTCTAAACTGTCTTGTCTAGCTAAGATTTTTAGAAGCACTGGTGAATGTTCAGCTACTGTCTGAGAACATTACCTAGAAAGGTTTTAGCCCAGGGTACAACGCTTTTACATTTGTTTCTAACGTTCTGAAGCTAGAGAGCTTCACTGGTTGTTAAACACATTGCTATTGCTTTGGATAAAAAAACGTAATTGTGTTGCTTTGTTTATGGACCTATCCAAGGCCTTTTGAGACTGCCGATCAATCCCTTTTACAGAACTAATTGGTATCTTAAGGTTTGGGAAATACATGTTTAGAACTCAGGTTACTCCAACAGAACTGGGTTGAATCAGAATTCTATTGTAGTGCATAAAGGGGTACACTGTATGTAATTGACGTGAAATACAGTAAAACATTATTTCTACAAACAAACAACACTGAAGACTGTGACACTTTTTAAAATGAATTTTAATGCTGATTATACGGTATTTCACTCTGCTGCAACTTCTGTGAACTAAGCCTTTAATCACTTAAGTCAGATTTTCAAGCCTAAAAGAAATCACTTCTGGATCTTAAATCAGTGCTAAATGCAAACAAATCTATACTATATGCTATTTCTTAGGACTCAGAATGCAAAAGACCTTAAAACGACTTTGCTGGTTGGAAAGAAAAGCGGTGCCTTCTATTTATTTTCAAAGCGTTCCTGCAGTAATCTCCACCATATTTGACTTGATTTGAGGTTCGAACAGTAAAATGCAACCCAAAAACACAGGATTGCTTAGTTCTAGATAAGACAAAAGTTGCTTCTGAACTAGGAAAAAACTGTTTTAATTTGAATACCCCACAGAACTGGAATAAGGTCCAAAAAATGTGCTCAGACTTAAATATCTTATATATTTAAGCTAATTGAAAACATAGTAGAACGTTTTGCTCAAGGACAAATGTGTTTTTTTGATGTGTGCTTGTGTGTTCGCTTGTTGAAATGCTTTGTGTTGTTGGCATACATCCCATGCAATAAAAATATTATTGCTAGATATTTTTTATGTATACAGGGCATACATTGAAAAAATGTGTTCTCAATCTGTTTTTTTTCCTTACTAATAAAGGGTTAAAATGTACATTAATATTAATAAGCACTTTTATTTTTAAAACAAAGTTGGTGGCAGGTTGATATTCCCTTAAGTTCACATTGAATAAGCGCAACAAACATTAAGAGTGTCACACTCTGGCATGGAGGCAGGACACAGGCGCAGAGGTTTTCAAGGAAAAACTTGGTTTTACGGAACAGATTTACCAAAAACACAGTTGTCAATATGAAACACACACACACACAGGTTTTTGCTTTTGGTTGTGAACATGGCCTGTTCTGTTTGGTTTCTGTCCTTTGATTTCAAAAGCAGCTTGTCCTTTTGTATTATAATTTACACCTGTGTCTTGTTTGCCCCTTGTTGTGTCGCTATATAAGTTCTTCCTGCCCCAGTGTTTCTTGTTGGTCATTTTGTGTGTGTGTTTCACAAACGCTTTACGAATCTCCCCTGTCTAGCCTTGCACAATTTTTTAGGGCTTATTCTGTGGAATTCAAGGCTGCAGATTTGCCAGTTGACAAAATCCCCCATTCTACAAGATAGAGAAAGGAATAAACAATGCCTCTTTTATCAAAATATGTTTTTGTCTGGATTTGGTGTGAAATTGCACTCTTTAAAATTAAGCCTGTAAGTGCATCCCAATGTATACTGAGCTGACTGGAAATAAATTATGGTATGCATTCACAAGCCAAATGCTTATGTAGGCATGTCTGAAATGATGAAATTTTGCCGTTTGTTTTATTTCATGTGTAACTAGACCTAACACAGAGCTAAATATATTCTGTAATCAATCAGTTGTTTTAAGATTATTTTGCATAATCATTTTTTATTTTGGTACAGAGTTGTAGGACCTATGGAGCTTTACTGAAAAAAGAATGGACAATTTGAAATGACTATGTGTTATTGATGTGAAAGTGTTATTGTACATAAAAGTAGATTATACAAAGGTTTTCCATAAAATGTGGAAAAAAATAAAGTTTTGTTTAATTATTTACGGCTTTGCCTATTTTGTATCCATAGATGGGGAGGAAGGTAGGTATTTTTATTTTACTTTTTAAAATTTTTGTTATTGTCCATTTTCCCTCATTGTCCATTTTCCCACAGCGTGCTCTACTTAGCTTTACCATTGTAGATCAGCCTGTGGGTTTCCTGGAGCAAAACCACCCCATGCATGTTCTGGAGACTACTGAATACGGAATATATATATATATATATATATTTTTATATCCGACTGGTAATTTATTTGTAAGTGCACCGGTTGAGATTGATTTTCCACTGACTCCTTAGCTTAGCTTTAGGTTGATAGCATGATTTGTGGTTTTCTTACATCAAAATACATCTACGTGTTCCAGAGACTCTTGATTCGAACGGAGTTAGATATGAGTATGTAGCTCCAAACATTTGGTCATGGCGATTGACTATGTGACAAGAGAACCGCCAGTGACGAATCCGGACGGATTCGGCTATATCTAAGGCTCTATCCATCTGGCCACAAAATGGCAATGACCAGCACATTCCCCTGGCTCTCCTCTTTCGATTGACTAGCATGTGTTTTTCACAAATGGTTCGGTGTTTACAGTCATGTTAGTGACATCTGTCTTGTTAGGGCACCCCGCCTCCGCAAAAAGCCTACAAATGAAGTATTTTGGTAATACATTCACCGTAATGGCTTGTATCGACCGGTTCGCAGGATTCTGCTGAAAACATTAAAAGAAATATGGCGCAGCTAGCACAGACACAATGGAATCAGGCGACGCAATGAAACCAACAAATTCAATCGTGCCCGCGTGATGAAAGACTCGTATGGATTAAAATGGCAACACGCTATTCAATAGAGGAAGTTGCTCACTACATACGCAAAAGAAGACAATCAACAATTCTGTTAAACGGGTTCAGTCAATGAATGGCGAGCACATTTCAACATAGTTTTTGCACTTGTTGACTAATGAGATATGCATGTTTATAAACGGCTTATAATGGATTTAGAAATGATGAATTAACCCATATTAAGGTAATTTCTATAAAACTAGTTGTTTGGATCCTGGATATGCTGAGAAGCCTTCAAGTCATGCTGTATTTAAGCAATAAGGCGTTAGAGGCAGTGCAGTATAATGAACACAGTTACCGATAAATGGAGTTGTTCGGCCTGACATTTATAGAGGACAACTCAACCCATTTACCAGCGACTATATTCCTGATACACGCCTTATTGCCTTAATGCAACATTGACAAGGTGTTAAAATAACAAGTATTCTTATATTTTAATTACAATTTCCATAAGAAAAAACATACAATTTAATTCCTCCACTAGAAGATATAGTCCAGACCCAAATCTGTTTGTTTTTGTTATGTTGCCACAGATGGGAGCCAGCTGTGAATGGTTTTGCCTAGTTGACATGTGAAATGACTGGCTGCCCCTTTAATCAGAAGTGGTTGCCATGCAAGTTGGCTGGTCATTTTTCTAGCTAACCTCAGCTAACTCAGTCATGTCAAACAGGCAACTGGAATGACAGTGACTAACAGCATTTGTGTTTGTTTTAGCATGGCCATTTACTTGGATGTATCTGTGATGCTAATAATATAACTGATACATATAACTGATTTTACCTTGCTCAGAAGATCTTGTCAGCAAGATGACTTCGCGCCCGTCCCACGTAGACATGACACAGCACCAACTCTTCACAATTGTTACCATATTATGAAGTGTTACCTGGCAAACTAAGACGCTTTCTTAGATTTCACCTTCCACATTCTGTGATCAACTGAAGAAGGGAAGACAACGCCTCTTTTAGATTAACCTACTGGGACTGCTACTGTACAGTAGCAGACTATCCTACTGTGGCTTTGCGTCTAAGACCCAGGAACAAGTTGTAGTGTTTAATCCGTGTTTGACTTACATTAAAGGAAAGGCAGGATGGTTGAAAGTACTGAACCAGGATGTTCAGCGATTAGTGAAGCAAACATGAAACATCATCTTTCAGTAGCCTACACTAGCAACCTGCTATCTATATGTGGTGTGGTTAGAGCTCAGTACTTCAAACCTTTAGTTCAAACTATACCCTGGCACACTGGATGACTCAATACCCCTGTTAAGGAAAATCGCCGTACACTAGCAACAGAGGGCAATTTTCCGTGCACAGATTAAGCGTAGTCCGGGACTAACACTACATTCCCATGGAGAATTTCCATTGATTTGATATTTAATCCTGCAATAGGTTTAATCTGTGACTGGCAAACTATAGGTTAATACAGGAGGTATTTCATAATCTACGTCAACTGATGTATGTCAAATCTTAAAATCCAACATAAACGAGCGAATGTGTCAAATAATGCGGCACACCTATACACTCCTTAGTGTGAAATTTATGTGATGGTTTAATTTGAGATTTAGCCCTTCAGAGTAGATCTGCCTACATACTAGCGTCACAATTCCCAGAGATCTTCCCTTTAATAACAGGGTTTTTCCTAGCTGAAAATTAGTCAAAGACCCCCACTACCCCGCTCTCTACCGGACTCCCCTCTGTGATACACTTTATATAATATCGGGCCACTTGAAAAAGACAACTATTATAGTGTTAAATCTGCCCTGTTGTCCATGTCCATTTGAGCAGCTAATGCACACTACAGTGTCCTCCCTAATACAATAGCAACCAAAAAACAAGCAATAAATCTATTCTTTACATATTAACATGTTACATATTTGATCTTTTTTTTTTTGTATATGTAGGATTTTTGTTCTCTGCCTATCCAGGACTAGTAGACATTTTATTAAATTTAACTGCATCCAGCCTGTAGTTTCTGCTTGGCTATTTTCCTAAGCCCCAAACACATTGGCTCCACATTACTTCTATACAGAGTATATCATTCCCTCTTCATTATGTCTGAGCCACCCAAAACATTTTGCCATTGAGCATCAAAACTAAGTTTATTAGAAGATCTAGGAAACATAAAAATATGAAATCACTCATCAAGATTTATAATTAATCGCAGTCATTATTATTGTCTATTTTCATTGTTTTACAATGTTTTTGTTCAGTTGACTTACATTAAAAACGCATCAGAGCTGTATGCCTATATATTACAGCCTTGTTGCTTTATTTTTTACTCCATCCTTGCCTTGATGCCACATCATTTATCCCCCCTCTCTCGACGTCCTTCAGTTTTAGGCTACTTGGCTATGCTGCTTCCGTTCATCCAGCGTCTTCACGTTCATATATTTATATTGTTAGTGACTTAAATATGTTAATTATATATTTTTACACTGTATGTTGCATATAAAATGTTGTTGGGGACAGTAGCCTACATACCCTAATCTAATCGTCTTTTCACCAGTCATCTTTGTCTGTCTCGAAAACTCTTTTGGAAAAAATCTGTGATTCTACTAGACGTCATGTGAAATGTTAACAAACATGAACAAATGTAGTTTAGGCGTTATTAAGTTTTATTTAAATATTTTCACATGCTTGGGTGTAAAAGAAACTAGGTTCCACTTGTTTTTCGTACATGACTGAGATCTCAGGAGCGGTAAAGTCCGGTATGCAAGGCTGCCAAATCATTGACAGTAAACTGTTAAATCCGCCCAAACCTTATATCTTATATACAACCCTATCTGTAAATCAACCCATCCAAGCCCATTAAAAATAGTCCAATTGTGGGGTAAATCTACCCATCTGGCAACACTACCAATATGAAAAACCTTTCCTCCTACGGTCACATTCGCTGCAGTTTATCATTGGTAGGCTATTTAGCGTATGAGCGCAAAATAATGTTTTACCATGCTGACACACAGAAGCGGTGCGAGATTTTGGAAAGGCGGCCGCCTTTGAGTTTTATGTGCAGGAAAATCCCTGAATAAGCCGTTTCCCTCCCCATTAATAAGCTGTCACTAATTAGCATACTCATCGCAGCATTTGGAATCCGGCTCTGGATGGAGGTCGTGTTGGAGTCGCCAAGATACCCCTCCACCCCTTTATTTTAGGCATTAAAAAAGAGTAATGGTCTAACAAGTGAAATAAATGTATTGAAAGCTTATCCATCCAATCCATTTATCTGTTGGTGGTAATGAGGGAGAGAGAGCTGTGAAGAGGAAGCCATGCAAGAGCATTTAGATGCACCCCATGTCTGCAAACCACCCCTGAAAGAGGGAACCACAGATGTGCTTCAGGGACGAGTCTGTTTAATGAGACAGGAATGGACAGACGTTACAGTTCTCCAGTCAATGAGAGGTAGCTATATTTTGTTAATTTACCCATGTAAACCCTTGTCAAATTGCTACACATGGAAAGTGTGTTACTTTTTATGAAGTATTTCATATCCTGTTATTTTTTATGTTAAATATGTAGCATGCATTTTGACAGAAGTTTGAACAATTTGAATTGCTTTGAAACTGTCTTCATTTCATGGTTTGCGAAATTAGAGGATAATTATTGGTTTTGTCACAATCTGTCAGAAAAGTGTCTCTTCATATCAACATCAAGGTGTCCAGTGTTTATGCTTTAAGTGAACTGAACAGATTTTCAGCTTTAAAAACTAAAAGCTTTGATCTAAAATCTTAGTTTAGTCAGACAGAAGATCAAAGCATTGGCGCTTTAGAGTCAAAATAAAGCTCAACCCATCAAAAAGAAACTTCCATTTCCAAATTGTGAATTGCTTTTCTCTCATAATGGCATTTTCGTTAAAATGTGTGTCTTACCCGACTCAACTGTTTTTATACTTGATTTTATTCCTTTGACTGACATTTTGATTTATTTACATGGGTTAATGGGTTATTAAGTTAAGTGTTTCTAAATATAAACCGGTAGAATGATTTGAGTAATTTCAAGTGAAGGACAGGCGAGAAAGTACCCTTTAGAAGTGCCAACATCTTGCGCTTCCTGGTTTTTCACTGCTGGACATGATGAGACTTTCATCATTTTTTTTCTATTATCCAATCCGCATTGAGCATAGTAAGTCTGCTCTGCAAATAACATATTATTATTGTTTTATTGTATTCTATATCTGTCTGGTGTTGATGCCTGGCATAGTAGCCTTGCTAAAGGCAATATCTATCTCCTTCTTACCTTGAAGGTCTGTCACTACAGTATGTAAACAATTTGTGTGTAACGGGAAGAGGACGAACAACAGCTTGTTTGCTGTTGTGCTCGGAGTCAGTTAAGTGTAAATATTAAAATGTTTACGTTGTCTGCCAGCAGTGCCCCTGAGACTCTAAAAACATTCATACAAAATAATGTGTTTTGAATTATCGAAAACAGGTTGTGAAGGAATGGCTCATTTAGCGGATATTTTTATAAATGTTTGCTATTAATTAGTTACCATATGGTTAGCCTCAATTATAGTTTTTCACAACTGCTGACACGCATTTCATGAATGTGTACTGAATATTCCCAAAACTCACACCACATTGACCAAACCCAAGACTTATCACATAAAATAAACATTGTACTAAAAAACATTATCTGGCATATAAATTAATCTTTGTAGGCAAATATCACATAAAAGCATCAAATACAATAACTTTGGCACTTTGTATGATATAACAGACTGTAAAGTGTACAGAAACTACACAAATACCATAATTGTTAATTTTCTGGGGTTTCTGCACTGTAATTCACCAACACTTGGCCCAGATGAAAGGGTAAAGGAAGTGTTTTAGACAGGTACAGGGTTATAGTCATGAAAATAAATGTTTATTCTGCCTCAGCCTCCTCTATTTGACCTGGGAAAGACATTTTCACCTACTTCTCAGGCTATATTTTCTGACTCTCTGTCTCTATACATTGAAAAATGTCATTTTCTTGAAAAATGTCTTGTTCTCTCTAAATGTATAAGGTTATTTTCAGCAACTGTGTTCACAATGACTCGAGCCTCAGAAATCATGCATAGCGTGCCACCATCAGCTGGTGTCTCTCAAAAATAACAAATTGTGTATTTTATAGAATATGAATACTCTGTATTCATTCAACTAAGTATTCAATATACATTTCAAGTTAATGTAGTGGGCACAGATTTGGCTGTACTCTTAGTCCAGATTCCCTCATTGTCACACTATGTACCAGAACATGGTCAAGTACAGTGTCATGAATGTCATTAGAGATCATTTTCCTTCATCCTCTACCTCTGTGTCTGACATCGTCATCCATTGTTCACAAACACAGATGACAAAGCCTGTGGTCCATTTAATTCACACCAACAGTGTTGTTATTGAATGGCAGTGTTTTCTGCATGACAACATGTGCTTTGCAAATAGTGCCTTGTGTGGAGCTCTGTGAAAGAGTGTGAACTGAACAGAGATTTGTGTGACAACTGGTTAATAGTGCTTATGGATTGGGGTAGATGGTCTTCCTTCTAGAATTTTACAAAACGGTTTTATGTATATTATTCATAGGACCAGTGTTATTGTGTTAGCAACTGAAAAAACTATAAATGGAAGGTCATAGATATTCACTATGTCATTAACTTCCTTACTCTTGTAAGCTGCATCTTACATGAGTAAGAGAGAGAGAGAGAGAGAGAGAGATGGGAATGAAAGAGAGATAGAGAGTGACAGAGAAGATAGAGAAAAAGACAGAGGAAAAGAGAGATTAAAAGAGAAAATAGATATAGAGAGAGATAAACAGATAAAGGGAAAGATGTGATAGAGAAGGATAGAGACAGAGATGAAATACAGAAAAACAGAGAGGAGAGAGAAAGAGAGAGGGGAAAGAGAGAAAGAGAGGCGACCTATGAAGTCAAAAGACTGATTGTAGTGAGGGAGAAGTTGAGAAAGAAAGATCTATCAGAATGTGATGAGAGCGAGAGGTCCAGCGAGTAAAGGGCTAGCTGTGCTACAGCTCTGCTGCAGGATAGAAGAGGAATGGAGGAGGATGTCCACTGTGCATCCTCCCAAGGTCATCACTAAGAGGGGATGGAGAAAGGAGTTGGATACAGGGAGAGAGGGTGGGAGAGAGGGAGAGATCTGTGGGTAGAATTTCGTTTTTTTCCACTCCAAAGTGGAGAGAAATGAGATCATGCACTGAATTCCAATACAAACATGCAAGGTAATTTGAGACAGAAAGCAGTATTGCTAATGGGTTTAATTTTAAGGACTAATTCAATTAAATTGGTTTATATTGTGAAGTGTTGTGAGAACTCACTTTCTGCTAGTGAATGACGGTCATCTTAAAACAGATTATTTATGTGTATTCTAACACTGTAGGCCTTTGAATAAGGAGACACCAACAACTTGAAAAAATATCAAATGAGGCTGTATTCTGAGGCTGTATTGAGGCTGTTTCTTTTTTAGATTTATTCAGAGGAAGCAACGGAGGCCAAGTTGTCATTCACAAGGGTGTCCTGTGAAAAGAAACATAATAAAATACAACAATTCAAATGTCAGTATATGTTAGAATAAAACTAAAGCAGCAAAGCATAAGTGTCTTTCAGCCTGTCCATGTTACTGTCTAGACATGCAGTATATTGATGTGTTAGCATGTTAGCATGTAATGATGTGTTCAGCAGACAATAACCAAAAACTGACCTTTACAACAATACATGTAGTGTGCTTGCTAGTCTTTAATTTGTTCTGGTTTTAGGGTTTTCATAGACTAATATGTCAGTCATAATGATCAATACTTGGGTGGTTTGTAGGAGTGGATGTAATGTGATATAGTTGTGAGCTAGTATATTCTGCCGCTCACAGGCGGTACGAGTAATACAAACAGCACAAATACTATCTACAATCTTTTGAGAAGGAATCAAAGTTGAGTCAGCATGGAACATGTCAACGTGGTTTTTGTGTTTGCAGATTTCATGGACCAGTTTCCTATCCAAATAGTTCCTATTCAATACTATGTAAGCAAGAATATAGACAAAAAGGCATCATAAAAACGTCTAGACACCACAACACAATATATTGCGCATATTTTTTAAGTTTGAATACAGTTTCTGGCTTAAATAGTTCAAAACCTGTAGTGACCTGAATTTCCTGTTAACTCCATTAATATGTTTTGGAAATGTATGCAAATATGCTTGAAGTAATTAAAAATATATAATTCAGACAACAGCACCAGTGCTTGTCTGCATTTTGAAAAGATGTTTTGTTGTTGGTAGCTTTAAGATCAGTGGCAAATCCAAAAATCTCCCATTGAGGTCTGTGGTGCTTGCAGACTGATGTCTCGTCTGGATAAGATAAAGGCCAGCCATTTCGTCTATCAGATATCGGATCGATTTTTTATTATGTTGCTTATTCCAAGCCCTCCATTTGCATCACTGAGCTTTCATTGTCACCAAACAGATACATTAATGAATCCAAAGTTATATTTTTGTCTGGTATAACCCAAATCTTTAATTAGGTTAAGTCAATGACTATGAATGCTTTAAAATCAACATGATCTTTCAATCCTCAAGCCATAATGATAATCTATGGGGGAAAGGCAGAACAATGGTCTCACTGTTTGAACTTGGCCCCCAAACGTTTTGTGCTTTTGTCTTTTCCGTTGTCACTGTCAGGCCATTTGGCTCCATAAGAAGTTGGCAAGAACAGACTAGCATCCAGGCTACTGTCAACCAGCAATGACACACATCTACTTTTTTTGCATTACAGGGGTTGTTGTGTCCGTATACAATATCTGATGTGTATTTCTATTTATTTAACCGTTATTTAACCGGGTAAGTTGATTGAAAACCAATTTTAATTTTAAATAAAAACAGGACCACAGTCAATATACAATAAACTAAATGCAAAAGAACAAATTAACATTTGTGAAAGGTCCGGCTTTGTCACTCCTTTCTGGAACGAGAATGGTGGAATTAACAAAACTGTACAATAAGATGCAGTTCTGTGTTCTTTGTGTTGTGAGTTCAAAAAGGGGGCAAGTCTTTCTGACTCCTTTTACAAAGGCAAATCATCCAGCACACACCATTCTCCTGTGGTGTGGAGCAGGACAAAAGGATTCACAACAAAAAAAATAAACAAAAGAACATACAATTGACCTTAGTGAGAATAACCTTGGTTTATGTGATACTACTGTTCTACTCACGTGGAGCACGAGGGATATACGCTGTGATAACACAAACTAGGTGGTAATCCACTAAATAATCACAGAGGTGAGAGGACAGAGGTAGTCAGTATCTCCGTTACTGCGCTCTTCTTTGATCAGCTGAAAATTCTCATGTACCAAAGTATTCAGAATCTTCATTCAGCAATTTGTAATGATCACACTTGGGATTTTCTTGGGTACACCTCTTCTGGCTTTGCACAATTTGGGCAGTGTCTCTTGTTCTCCATTGTAGACTCTCTCAAACTCTGTCAGAGTGGATGGGGAGCACCGGTGAACTGCAACTTCAGGTCTCCCCATAGATGTTCAATGGTCCGGGCTTTGCCTGGTCCACTCAAGGACATTCGCGGGCCAGTCCCGAAGCTACTCTAGTGTTATGTTGGTTCTGTACTTTGGGGCATTGTTAAAAGATGAACCTTTGCCCAAGTTTTGAGGTACTCTGCGTGCTCTGGATCAGGTTTTCTTCAAGGACCTCTCTGTATTTTTCCCCATAGCACAATGCTCCCACCATGCTTCACCGTAGGGACGGTAGTATCTGAACTTGTTTTTTTCAGGTCTAATAGTATGATTTTGCTGTCATGAGACAAAATAAACATTTTCCTCATGCTCTCAGAGTCCTTCATGCGACATGTCATATGCCTTTTACTCAGGAGTGGCTTCTGTCTGGCCACTCTACCATAAAGGCCTGATTGAGGGACTGCTGCAGAAAATGTCCTATCTCTGCAGAGAAACTCTGGAGCTATGTTAGAATGGCCATTGGGTTCTTCCTTTATGTCCTTGTCGAAGTCCATTCTTCCCCGGTTACTTATTTTGGCCAGGGGGTCGGCTCCAGGAAGAGTCTGGAGTGGCTTCACACTGGCAGTTTTGGAGGGAGGGGGGCGGTTGGCTGAGTCCTGGGCGGCCTCTGCTCCCTCCGTTTCTGGGATGTCTTCTTCTGTAAGGCATCAGTGCATCTCGCATCTTCTATTCAGGTGTTGGCCCTGAGCTGCTCCTTGGGAACAATTAAATACCTCAGTTGAAGAGGTCCCAATGGAAGGCGTCTGTGCAGAGGCGGGGATGGCCCTGCTGGCTGCTCGCAAAGTGGAGAGAAATGCTGGCTGCCCCCCCAGAAGCTGACAACTTTCTTTGGCTTTTTATGAAGCAGGCAGGGGGCTCATTCACACCACACATGTTATATATATATATATATATATATATAAAATAAGGTAATATATACTATACAGTACTGTGCAAAAAGTCTTAGGCACTTGAAAGTCAAACTAAGGCCATTTATTTGGGTAATAAGTGTTTTATTTTAAAATAAATATCTATATAATACATGCAAATACATTAATATAATATAAATTATTATATATTTTTTTACAAATAAACACTTACTATCGAAATAAATGACTTTAGTTTGACTTTCAGGTGCCTAAGACGTTCGCACAGTACTGTACATATACATACACCGATCAGCCATAACATTATGACCACCTGTCTAATATTGTGTAGGTCCCCTTTTTGCTGCCAAAACAGCCCTGACTCGTCGAGGCATGGACTCCACTAGACCTCTGAAGGTGTGCTGTGGTATCTGGCACCAAGACGTTACCAGCAGATCCTTTAAGTCCTGTAAGTTGCGAGATGGGGCCTCCATGGATCGGACTTGTTTGTCCAGCACATCCTACAGATGCTTGATTGGATTGAGATCTGGGGAATTTGGAGGCCAAGTCAACACATTGAACTCATTGTTGTGTTCCTCAAACCATTCCTGAACCATTTTTGCTTTGTGGCAGGGCACATTATCCTGCTGAAAGAGGCCAATATCATCAGGGAGTACCGTTGCCATGAAAGGGAACACATGGGCTACAACAATGCTTAGGTAGGTGGTACATGTCTGAGTAACATCCACATGAATGGCAGAACCCAAGGTTTCCCAGCAGAACATTGCACAAAGCATCACACCGCCGCCGCCAGCTTGCCTTCTTCCCATAATGCATCCTGGTGCCATGTGGTAAGCGACGCACACGCACCCGGCCATCCACGTGATGTAAAAGAAAATGTGATTCATCAGACCAGGCCACCTTCTTCCATTGCTCCATGGTCCAGTTATGATGCTCACGTGTCCATTGTAGGTGCTTTCGGCAGTGGACAGTGGTCAACATGGGCACCCTGACTGGTCTGCGACTACGCGGCCCCATACGCAACAAACTGCGATGCGCTGTGTGTTCTGACACCTTTCTGTCAGTACCACCATTAACTTTTTCAGCAATTTGAGCTACAGTAGCTCGTCTGTTGGATCGGAGCACACAGGCCAGCTTTCGCTCCCCACGTGCATCAATGAGCCTTGGCTGCCCACGACCCTGTTGCCAGTACACTGCTTTTCCTCCCTTGGACCACTTTTGATAGGTACTGACCACTGTAGACCGGGAACACCCCACAAGGGCTGCAGTTTTAGAGATGCTCTGACCCAGTCGTCTAGCCGTCACAATTAGGCCCTTGTCACAGTCACTCAGATCCTTGCCCAATTTTCCTGCTTCTAACACATCGACTTTGAGGACAGAATGTTCATTTGCTGCCTAATATATCCCACCCACTGACAGATGCCATGATAATGAGATTATCAGTGTTATTCACTTCACCTGTCAGTGGTCATAATGTTATGGCTGATTGGTGTATGTATACAGTGCCTTGCAAAAGTATTGAAACCCTTGACCAATTTTACTAAATTACAAACGGTACATTGACATTTCATTCTGTTCACCATTTTATTTAAAAGGTTTAACAACTCAAAATCAGTATTGTAAGTTGACATTGGTTTTCTGTTTGGAAATTAGTTAGAAAAATAAAAAACTGAAATGTCTTGCTTGCATAATCCCTACATGTTTATATTAGATAGAGCCGCCCTTTACCGCAATAACAGCTTTGTACCAGTGTTGGAGAGATTTTGGCTGACTTTGGAGATTTGCAGCTTTGATTGTGAAGATTTGATTGTTCAGGTTTGTTGGAAGATGCTTGTGGATTGCAATATTGAAATACTGCCACTGATTCTCAATGGGATTGAGGTCAATATGATGACTGGGCCACTGTAGGACACTCACTTTTATGTTCTTTGGCCACTTTTTCTTTGGCCTTGTGCATGCAGTCATTGTCCTGCTAAAAGGTGAATATCCTACCGAGCTATTGTTTGTTATTAGATTGAAGCAAGTTTTCTTGCTGTATGTCATATATTTTGCTGCGTCCATTCCAATTGAATTTTAACAAGATGCCCAGTCCATGCTGATGAGAAGCATCCCCACTGCATGATGCTGCCACCACCATACTTTACTATAGGGATGGTGTGTCTTGAGCCATGGGCAGGCTAAGCTTGGGCAGGTTAGGCTACACCACATGTAGCACTTTGAGTGTTTGCCTAAAAGCCCTTATCTTGGTCTCATAAGACAACAAATCATTTTCCCACTTAGAATCCGACTCAGTCTCATTCTTTTAGATGGTACATTTGGATTAATACAGGACAGCCCATGATAGTTTTATGCAGAACTCCTGACATCGTTGACCAGTGCACCATTACTGCACTCCCATTCACTGAGTTCTGTGACTCTTTCAAAGTGGTTGTTGGTCTCTCTGTGGTTCTCTCACAAGTCTACTTCTGCCGAGTTTTGTGTGACAGCCTTTTATTGCCAATGCCTAGGTGGTGTGATGTAGCTTTCACTTCCTGATTATTGATCCAACTGTCCTCACTAGGATATCTAAACATGTTTTTTACCCTTTTCGTAATCTATTGTATTAGTTAATCTCTTACTTCTGTAGAATGCTCTTTGGTCTTAATTTTTCCTTCCGTTTCACAGCCTGACCAATGATCTTTCAACCATGGGGTTTTCATCCAGAAACTGTGACAGCAACTTTAATGGCTTACAGGGGAGACAAATGGTAAAGTTACTGTGTCTTCATTAGGGCAATTTCTTTCATTAGTGTGAACTGGAAGTGTTCTGTTACAGTCTAAAGTAACTTACTTGTATTATTTTTGCCGTCTTTTGGTGTTTTTTGCCATTACATTCAAGCTATAAAAAGTGACCTGTCATGTGACCTGTAATCAGGAAGTTAGCTGTACTACTTACCAGATGTTAGTGAAGAGCACATTCCTGCACAGTCCTGATCCATCTCGCAACGTTTGAAGCCTTTGGAAGCTTTGTTGGTACGTAACATTTTCCCTTTGTACATATCTTCAAGTTTTACTCATTATTGTGGTTTTGGAATGTTTTGTAATTTGCAAAGTTAAATTATACACTGCTGGCTTAACTGCTATGTTACTGCCAATTATCATGGAGATAATACCAAAAAATAATACAAGTAAGTTACTTTAGACTGTAACAGAACACTCCCTGCCTGGCATAATTCAATGCCACTGTACAATTTACCCATTGCCTGAGTTAACTAAAAATGAATGCCTTGTGGTGTTTTCTGGTATTACATTTGAGCTATGAAAAGTGACCTGTCATGTGACCTGTAATCAGGAAGTTAGCTGTACTACTTACCAGATGTTAGTGAAGAGCACATTCCTGATCCATCTCGCAACGTTTATGTTACATTTTCCCTTTGTACATATCTTCAGGTTTTACTCATTATTGTGGCTTTGGAATGTTTTGTGCAATTTGCAAAGTTCTGCTAGCTTAACTGCTATGTTACTCTATAGCATAATGCCAATTATCATTGAGATAATAAGATAGAGATTTGATTTTCAACTGGCAAAACAGATAACAGCTCAGTGTATCTTATAAGGATCTGGTTATCTTTGTATTTGCAGTTTCACGCCTTTTTCATGTTAATAAACCATACAGATGTGGAAATTGTGTCGACGGAGTATTAATGTGGAGGCGTTTATCTTGCAGTCAAAATATGCACTGCAATGCATACAGAGGACAGTACAGGAAGCTTCCACAGCATAGGGTTTAGATGCTTAGGCAAGCAACATCGTTTTTTATTTTTCTAAAAAAAATATGTCCCAGCATAAAACCTAAAAATTATTTTTAGTGTTAGTGATTTCAAATAAAAATCAAACAATCAATTTGTACCATTTGTAATTCAGTAAAATCAGAGAATTGGTCTGGGGTTTTAAAACATCTGCAAGACACTGTATATGCAGTATAAGCCCAGCAACAACTACTATTTAGAGAATGAATACGAAAGATATTAAACCTGCTGGGCCTGCTGTGTCATTCTGCTCAAACAGCAGTCGTAGTGGCACTAATGCCATGACGTCCTCTCTTTCTGGCATTAAGACAGTGTACTTTGTGCTAGCACACTGCTGCCAACAGAATCACTCTCATCCCACTGTCAAGTCTAACGCATGTGTTGTCAATCGCACAACTGCATGGTACACAACTGTACGGTACACAACTGTATGTGACCCAACTGCATGTAATTCAGCTTCTGCAAAAAGAGGCCCTATCAAGCACCACCGCCGAACAAAATATTGAAGTGCTCTTGAATAAATATCAGGGCCTAGCGTGTGTGGCAGGGAATGAGCTGCCTCGGATTTCATCCCATCTGTGCGAGTTGAAGCTGTTTGTGTGCTGATTCAGCGCACCGTTTATCAGCAGTGACACCACGCTGCCTCTCGGACAGGAGATTGTTTAGGTACGTGATACTCTCGTTGATACTCCAATACACCTGTCCTGAACAGCTTTCTACAACTATCTACTCTTATCACCGCACTCGTCTCATTTGTGGAGAACCCACTTGAAGTAGAACTATTGTACTAATCTAATAGATTGTTCTGCTGTACCAGCGTGAAATATTTCCATTGTACTGTGTTATGAATCGGGTGGTTCAAGGCCTGAATGCTGATTGGCTGAAAGCAAGAAGACACTGCGGTTGTGGTGTATGGCCAATATTTTTATGTACAACCCAACACGGCGTACCTGGGCACAGCCTTAGCAGTGGTTTATTTACCATGTGCCGCAACCCCCCTATTCATTGTGGTGTACTTAAGCCATAAGGCAAGAGGGGGTGCGGTATATGGCTAATTTACCACGGCTAATAACAAAGCACTTAGTCGTGGTATATTGGCCATATATCGCAAACCCTCGAGATGCCTTATTGCGATTATAAACTAGTAACCAACATAATTAGACCAGTAAAAAGTAATGTGATGTCATACCCGTGGTATACAGCCTCATATACCATGGCTATCAGCCAATCAGAATTCGGGATTTGAACCACCCAGTTTAGAATGTATCAAAGCCCATAGTATTCAGTCAATCAGGATTCACGGGTGAAATCCTCAGGTTTATAACGAACAGTATTCTACTGGTGTGACTAGATTAAACCTGTAATGAAAGCACACAGACTGGTTGGATGGAGGGATGCATCCAAACGCAGAGCGCAGGACCTTTATTTAGGGGGAAAAACATCAGATCAAAAGGGACAGGCAGTAGTGAAGTCAAAGGGCAGGCAAATGTTCGGTAACTGGCGAAGCACGTAGATAGGAGGCTGAAGTACAAATGGGGAAATCCAGAGAGGCGGTCAGTAGGCAGGCGAAGGTCAGGATACTAAACAGACATTTTTCAATACTTAGATCAGACAACGGCTCGCTCAGGAAGAGAGGGCTCAGTAGAGTTGCAAACACAAACAATACCTCACAAAGACTGACAGCAAACACAGAACTCATATAGGGGGGTAAATGAGACACAGGTGCAAACGATAATGGTAAATGAATAGGCTACGTTCAAAACAACAAAAGAAAACAGGGCACATTCAAGACCAAACCAAAACCAAATACAAAACCTCACAAAACCTACTGCGAAATGTACGTGCCAAATAGAAATCATGGAAAGTCAATGATATAATGGGTGGATTTTATCGTTATGGTATGTGCGTGTTTAAGATAACCACAATGTGTTATTGGTTGTGTACTGTATAGTATACAGGCCTTCCTGTAGCCTACATGTCTCATCAGAGGTTATTGTGCTTGGCAGCCCTTTCTTGCGCTGTGCATTTAAGAAGAAAAACAAACAGCATTTTTGTTTACTTTTGTAATACGCAGAATTTTTATTTCACAGTGCAGGCAGCATTTATTTTCGGTTTCAGTAGGCATTTGCCAGAATTAAAAAAAAAATTGTTTGTGGACAGTCAGTGATACTTAGCCTGTCCTTTATGGTCGTTTGGCAACATTAGCTCATATCGATAGACGGCACTGATTTTTGCTTGAACGTCAAGTAAAGCCCTCTCAATAAGGAGGAAGCTTGGAGAGCTATTATTCTGATTTAGCGTTGCTTCTTCACAAAGACCATCCTACAGACATGACTGAGCCTCAAATTGTATGATCGATGTGGGAAGCCGAGCTTGAAGGCTTTTGCAAGTTAAAGCACCCCCTGAGTCAAAAAGCAAATAGGGTTTTAAAGTGCTCTAACGCTCTCTCTGTTTATCGCTTCTCTGCAGCAATCTCTGTTGTATATCAGTCCAAGGTCGACGGCGTGTCAGCTGTATGGATGTGTTGTGTTCAGCTGCAGCAGCATGCTTTGTTTTCCTACATCATTTAATACAAGTTAATTTAAAGCGCATTTCTGCGGGGCTCTCCTCGCTCCAACTTCTTGTCAGGGAGATTGACGGGTGACTCAAAGTGACGCTAACTCGCAGGCCTCTGGAGACCCCAGGCCAGCTCGTTTTCTTCTGTCCGGCGGAGATCGAGTTTATCCGTCTGCTCATGATCGGATGGATAGTGGGGTTTACATAAGACTTACAGTATGTCACAAGTCAATAAAGCACTGCTTAGAGCCCCCGAGACAGAAGAGAGCAACTGGCAATCGAAATAAACAGAGGGTGCTTCAGGCAATGGCACTTCCCATACAGCACTGGGATAAGTCTCTTTCACACTAGAATTTGGTTTCTCGCCACCATTTGAAAAATTAAGATGAGATTTGTTTACTGCTATAAATACTTTGTCAGCTTGATTAAGTTGACTGGGGTTTATGGGATGCGAGCTGCATGCAGTGCCTAATCGGTAATGAAAAGGACTAATTTGTGCTTTGTTCAAATACTCATGTATCGCTGTAGTCACATGTCCACTGCATAAAAACCCAATAAACCTGTAATTCATTAGTGTTGTCTGTGAGTGATGTAGATAACAGAGTGTTAAGCAGGTTCTTGTTGTTTTAAAATTACGCCAAATGTACACAACCTAAAGTGGATCTTCAGTCAAAAGTTCAAAACATGTTGATACAAATGGACTAACATCGCCCAGGTTGGGTGAGTGGAATTGTCAGCAGGGATTACCATCACACTCTAGCGACTCCTTTAGGTGGTTTGTGCACCTGCGATAAAAAGAGGTTGTCCGATCTAGGAGCATGCCCTGACATGTGTTGACCCCTATGTCTTCCTGGTTGGATGAGCAGTGAGGGAAAAATGCAGACAGATTGGCACTAATGCCTAGGAGGAAGGCTTTCCATGATCTTCAACTCTCCTGAATTAGTTAGGAGTTGTTGAGACAAGACTGGTCATTGATACAGTTTAATATGACAGAATTGGAGAAAAAGGTAGAAAAAGGGTGAATGTTCGCTTGGTTTTAATATAATTGGAGGTGGATTTTCATGCGAGTAATCTACAATATGCATAAAGAAAATATGCAAAGGTTTCTACCAGTGGTTTGTTTTTTAGGCGAAAATGAGTTCTTGCAGATAAAAGCAGAGTGTATTGACTTACTGCACACAAAAACTAATACAAACTGTGGTGCCATCTAAATTGTTTTGGGTCTTATTATCATGAATCAGAATGAGGCTGACACTATATATTGGAAAAAAGCGTCATGCTCATCACTATGTACTTTTACCAGCTGGTGAGTCATAACTTTGCAGACTAATAAACTTAATTATTTCTCAAGTCTTAGTGGAAGGACCACAGAATGTCAGCACATGACTTCAGTATGACAATCATTCAGTCAATATTTACACTTAATGGTATTCCTTGTGTCGCTTTACTGGCCCAGAAATTTCCCACCGGGTTTAGTCAGTTTTCATTACACCTGTTGTGATACGTCTTAAAAAACCACGCGAATAAGAAACTTGGTTTGTGATGTCTGTTGTGCCGAGTTATATAAACCAAGAGAAATAAAACAAGAAATCCCATAATACTAATGTTTTAACCTGTCTCTACAGGTGAGCAGTAGAATGGTGACCTTGGAGACGGGTGGGCACGGCTACCTGGTGGCGTGTTGGCAGCCCATCCTGGTCCTGATGTTGGGCACCGTTCTGTCCGGCTCCACCACCGGCTGCCCATCCCGTTGTGAATGTAACGCCCAGGAGCGCTCAGTGGTGTGTCACAGACGGAGGCTCGCCGTGCTTCCCGAGGGCATACCCATCGAGACGAAGCTGCTGGACCTCAGCCGGAACCGCCTGAAAAGCCTGGGGCCTGAGGAGTTTATCAATTACCCCCAGCTGGAGGAGCTCCAGCTCAATGAGAACAATATCTCCTCGGTGGAGCCGGGGGCTTTCAGCAACCTCGTCGGCCTGCGGACTCTGGGGCTACGGAGCAACCAGCTCAAGCTCATTCAGCTGGGAGTGTTCACAGGTCTCAGCAATCTCACCCAGCTGGACATCAGCGAAAACCGAATCGTCATACTGCTGGACTACATGTTCCAGGAGCTGTACAACCTGAAGGCGCTCGAGGTCGGCGACAATGACCTGCTGTTTATCTCGCAGCGGGCGTTCCACGGCCTCAGCAGCCTGGAGCAGCTGACAATGCAGCGGTGCAGCCTGACCTCGGTACCCACCGAAGCCCTGAGCCACCTGCACAACCTGCAGTCGCTGCGACTGCGCCACCTCACCGTCAGCGCCGTCAGGGACTACTCATTCAGGAGGCTCAACCGGCTAAAGGAGTTAGAGATCTCCCATTGGCCGTACCTGGACACCATGACCCCAAAATGCCTGTACACCCTCAACATCACATCCCTGACCATTACGCACTGTAACCTCACTGCCATTCCCTACCAGGCCATCCGGCACCTCGGGCACCTGCGCTTCCTCAACTTGTCCTTCAATCCAATTCACACCGTAGAGGGTAACAAGCTGCAAAATCTGCTGAGGCTCCAGGCCTTCCACTTGGTGGGAGGGAGGTTGGCCACGATCGAGCCCTACTCCTTCCGAGGCCTGAACCACCTCCGGGTCCTCAACGTGTCCAGTAATAGCCTGAGCACCCTGGAGGAGTCCGTGTTTCACTCCGTGGGGAACCTGGAGACCCTGGCTCTGTACAATAACCCGCTGGCCTGTGACTGCCGCCTGCTCTGGGTCTTCCGCCGACGCTGGCGGCTCAACTTCAACCGGCAGCAGCCTGTCTGCTCCTCTCCCGAGGCCGTGCGGGGCAAGGAGTTCAAAGACTTCCCTGACATCCTCCCCGCAGATTTCTTTACCTGCCAGAAGTCCCAGATCCAGGAGCACAAAGCACTGCAGAGGCACGTGGACGAGGGCACGACGGTGCACTTCGCGTGCCAGGCAGAGGGTGACCCGGCGCCTGCCATCATGTGGCTGTCGCCGAAGAAGCAGTTCATCACGACCAAGTCCGCAGGGCGTCTGAGCGTGTCCCCCGACGGCACGCTGGAGGTGCGCTACGCCCAGATCCAGGACAACGGCACCTACCTGTGCATCGCCAGCAACGCAGCCGGGAACGACACACGGATGGCCCATCTGCACGTGCACAGCTACTCGCCCAACTGGCCGCACCAGCCCAACAAGACGTTCGCCTTCATCTCCAACCAGCCAAGTGAAGACGGGAACAATGGGACCCAGACCCAGGCGGCCTTCCCGTTCGATGTTAAGACTCTGATAATCGCCACCACCATGGGATTCATCTCCTTCCTTGGTGTCGTCCTGTTCTGCCTCGTCATTCTTTTCCTCTGGAGCAGGGGGAAAGGCAATGTGAAGCCAAACATAGAGATTGAGTATGTGCCTCGTAAAGCAGAGGCCAAGGAGAGTAGTCCAACCGGTGAGGCGCAGCATAAATTCAACATGAAAATGATGTGAGGCTGTGTGTGAATGCGTATAGGCACACTGACTCGAAAATGAGGATGGACGCACCGTCTTCTCTTTAAATATATGTGAAATGTATGGGAGAAAGACATTGCACACAGCATAAAGCCTCTTGATTCTATACCCAAGACTGTTTTACCTTCAGGGACTGAATCTTAAACAGCGAGTGTTGGATTTAAAAGTATTCAAATCTCTGTGAATTTTTATGGGCAATAGTCATTAAAATAATAAGCCAGAAATAAGCCAGTCATGTTTTCTGCACCTTTCCATCTGAAAAGGGCAATTGTCTTTATCTAGTCTTTTGACGATGTGTCTTTTTTCTGTATCTTGTTCTTCTTACCATGAAATGGAATGGTCTCAATACCACTTAAAGGGGTAATTCACAAAAATAAAGTCAGGGGGACAGCAACGACCGTAAAAGGAAAATCATGAAAGTTTGTTTTAACCTTTAATGGCTATGGGTTGTGAGCATATTACTGTATAACGAGCAATTCAAGCAATGTATATTACTATAAGAGATTGGCGTAAGCAAGGAAAGAAAGGTAAACAATTTGTTTAAAAAGCTATTATGCTTGACAATCATCAAAATCACAAAGACCATTGTTAGAAGCCACAGAATAAGTACAGTGTACAAAATCAGCTATGTCTCCTGTGATAATGTCTTGTTAGTTGCATATGCACAAATTGAACCTTTTGTTTGCATTATTGCGGACATTCTTCAGATGAGAACTGTGCCATTCATGATTTGATGCCTTATGTTTTTTTCTCTCTGTGTATATTCTTCCATTTGCAGTGATCTGGAACACATTTTCATAGTACAGTCCATGTTTAACAGGGTTTAATGTTGTCACATTTATTTTACAGTCGTAGTATGCTCCGATGGTAATGTGTTCATAAACCCTTAAAGGGATAGTTTACTCAAAAACTATATGTTTTCTTACATTGTCCATCTGATAATACTGTCCATCAAAACATTGTAACAGTAATTGTAATGATTTATTGGGCATAGGGCAAAGATGGATAGTTTGAGCAGTGTGCCAAATTTAAACTCATGCTGCAGTGATAGTTGTGCACCAAATGTGGCAGCTTAGCTCGCTGAAACATGCAAGGCTGCACCACTCAAGTTTTCAAAATAGCACACTTTCAATGCAAATACTCCCAGCAAAAACTCCCACGATGACGATTTTGTATCATAACACATCATTATGTGATTGTTTTCCCTGCACTGAAAGTGAAAACCTGACCACTGACATTTTTGTGGGGATTTTATTATCAGTGAACTAATTACATAACAAAATTTAAAAATAATTTGTGTAAACTATCCCTTTAAAATACTGGTTTTGAAGTAATGGACAAATGGAAAGCATATTAAAACAATAACATTTCATATACATCAAGTGTGTTAATTTGTCTCCTATTGCACTCAAGCACAAGAAATGACACTGAATTAGCCTATTCGGCTGCTGTTCGCCCCTAAAATGTGAATACAGCGGTAGCCTACACAGTGTAGACATGCCCAGAATGTGGTGTCTTGTGGTAGATTTTCTCCCTCTTGTATTTGGTGGCCTAGCCAGGTGGGTGATGCCATAATGAGTTCATTCTTTGGTACTGCGAATGCGGCGGTGAATAATTTACAGGGGATGACATTGCTATGAGAAGAATACCAAAGAAGGGGTTGAGAAACTGTGTCAACCTGACATTGCGTGAGCTCAACATCAAAGGATGCTACTGGGGTAGACCCTGAGTACAGTACAGGAAGCAAGGGGAGAACTAATGAAAGGTATGAATCACTTCAATATAATGAGTTAAAGTTCGGTACACTGGGGTTTCTAAGGCTTTAATTAATTACACAATTAAATGCAACCCAGCACCTATGGCTCCTATGAGTATTTGTGTCAGGGGACTACTTATTGGTTTTCTCTTCCTTAATTTCCTAAATGAATTAAAAAAAAAAATGTATGAGAGACTGAGGCCTTTTAAAAATGTTGATATAAAATGTTGATATTAAAAGTTGTTGTATTGTAAAACAATATACAGGTACATAATATGTAGGTACATAAAGTAGATACACATTCTTTTATAAGGGATTTTTCATATTCTGTATACCTCTCTGGGACCTGTGGTTGTCTCATCTAGCTATTTTTATAGTAAGTGACTTTTGGATAAGAGCATCTTTTTTCTTTCATAAATTGCATGTAACATGTAAATGTATAACAAACAGATCTCACCCGCCTCTGTTTAAAACTTAAAAGCATTTTTTTACTGACATCACAAATGTATGTTTTGCATAGTTTTTTTATTACAAAGTACATTTGACTGCAGGACTACTTATACATTGCCGTTTACCTACTTCAGCTCACAAATGACTAGTACCCTTGATGAAGATGAGCAAGAAAGAAAAACATTTAATGGAATACACATTCTGCACAAAAATATACTGGAAAATAATGTACAGTCATACTAATACAATTGCTCAAACAACAAAATGTATTTTTATGTTTTTCTTCTCAAAAGGGTGTAAATCTATGGCACTTCTAAGGATTCTTTTGAAGTACATTTCAGTCTTAATTAACTCTAGCGATTTTGTATCATCGTAAGCAGTGCTGTTTCTCAGTCGAGCTCCTGAATCTATAAAAACTAGGACCATCCCCATTTTGAAAACCACGTCGTCGATAGTAAGAACAGAATTCCCGTCAGGCTATACTCTTTACCAAACGACAGGAAATTAATGAACCAGGCTCTCCCGCAATGCCACAGGCCAGCATTTTTTAAATACTGCTGCATAATTATGTCTGAACCACCCCCCATCAATCATAATTATGCAGCGAGACTGCTCCAGCAATAGTGTTTTAATAGGAGGGTTATGTTCATGGTAAGGTCAAAGAATATTAAAAGTAGGATTTTTTTAAGGCCAAAAAAATGTTTATATCCCCATTTTGACATCCTAAGTAAATATGTGTGTGTGTGTGTGTGTGTGTGTGCGCTTGTGTGTGCGCGCGCGCACAAACAAACAAAACAGATGGAGGGTGATGTGTGCTCTCTGTATCGAATGCGAGACTGTATAGCAACACCAGGCAGAGTTGCCTAGTGTTGATAACAAGGAGCTTCATTATCAGTGTTGAGCCGATGCCAACTAAAAGTAGTCGCTTGGTGTTAGTTAAACTAAATTAAAATGCAGAGAGTGTTCTCAGTTGTTAATTACATTTTTGTTCTGGCTTAGTTATTTAATGGAACTCCACACTACCTTCGTCAGATAACAGCCCATTCAAAGCTAAAACCAAGGCTGTGATGATCCTGGGGCTACAATACAGTGCCTTGGGCCGCTGCGCCATCCAGGAGTCTTGGACCTTCATTCTAATATCTTTGGCATCTACATTATTGACTCATATTATCCTACATAAAGATAAATTTCTTAAATTTTTTTGCACCTGCTACTGAAGAGTGGTTCTAGTTTATGTCAGTGGTTCTCAAACCTCTCCCGTGGAACCACACACGTTCCATGTATTAGATGTATTCCAGACCTAGAACACCTGAGTCGACTTGTCCACTAATTATTAAGCCCCTGACAAAAAGCTATAGTTCAAGGCTACAATCATATTGAGCTGCCCAGGAGAGGTTAAAGAACCACTGGCTTACGTAGTCACACTGTTCCTGACCAGTAAATGCTGGTCAGTACAAATTCCAACCATTAGATATCCCATTTCTGTCTGGATTCCAATAGTAATTACAGGCGCAGAAAACCTATATTACTGGCAAAGTTACTGGAACTTCTTTAGACCTACTTGAAATCCTGATGTGGTATTTAAAATGTGAGTTTCAGGCCGCTCTACCAAGGTAACATTAGGCCAAACATAACTGTTAAAAAATACCATGAATACATTGGTGTAAACTATATACACTTCCTAGTGTTAAAAATACTTAAACAGGTGTTATTTTATATCACCAAAGGCTCTTATTTACAAAGTGTACAGCACCAGCACTGAGGACAGTGTTGATCTTAAACTGGAAAGCGTGGATCGATATATACATTATCCTGGTGTTGGATCAGCAAAGTTTGATCCATATACACAATAGCCAAGTGTTGGATGGGCACCGGAGAGTTTACTCTGGAGTAAAGGAGTAGTGACAGCATAGCAATTTAGCACCAAAGAACCATTCATTATGCAATAGGTATGCATAGATGGATTTGTGAACATGCTACTCACATTAATCTATTATGGTTTGGGGGAAGACAAATGTTCTTGTAACAAGTACAAGCAGGTTGTATGGCGTCAAAAACCCATGTGCAGAGATGTGTATGTGCTCACCTGATTCCCGCTAAGTGACTAGCGGGAATCAGGTGTCTCCACGTTTGATTTATTTGCAAATTGTCACATTACTGTACTAGAACCGCATTAAAGGAGTATTTCTCTCTTTCGCATGTTGGTGTTAGATGATTTCTCGTCATGAAAAAGTGTATTGACCAAGAGAAATGGTAATCTATGGTTCAGTTTTCTTTAAATATCCATTACAAAACCTCTTTTTACTTCATCCGCGATTACGTTCAATTGCAACATATTCCTCCCTGCCCCTGTTTCTTTAGTATTTTTTCTTCTAGGTATTTAGTGATTTTCTTTGATTCCATGCAAAACATTAAAATAATATAATTTAATATTAATATATTCAGTTTATATATCTTTACATAAATAGTAATACTTATTTTGCCTGTTGGCTGCCACTGAAAATGTTTCAATATAAAAATATTAAAGAATATAATATAAATATAAAGTAAAAGTCGTAATATAAAGTAAAATGAATAAGAGGTTGGTCTCCCTACCAGCATCCATGAAAAGCTGAGGGAGGGGACTGCAGCAATGTGAAATCAATGGCCGGAGCCCTGGATGCAAGGACTGATTATTCATGATGTTAAATGCATAGTTTGAATCAAGTTATGAGGCTGTTTGTTCATATAAATTTTATCTGAAAACTTTAAAACAAGCTAATATGACTAGGTGCAACAGTAAAACTAAGCTCAGGGATCAATTCATAAGTTAGATTCTTCAATGGATAGATACTATATATTTATAGGCCGTAAAAGGTATGGAGCAACTCCCGATTTAACCCTTAAGGTGATTTAAACAAACATACACACATGCCCCTACAACCTCCTTTGATTTATAGTAAAGCAGTGGCTTAAGTTAGTTGTAATGGCTATTTACAGAAAAACACAACCATGGGTTGCGGGTTCTCTTTGTCTACAGTGTACATACAGGATGAGTACTAACTTTAAATTAGTTAAATGATCACACAGACAAAATATAACGTCAAGAAAAATCATAGCACACACAAACCCTTTCAACACCAGGTTGGAAAATCGCTGGAAGTTCTCTCCAGGGAAACTCTAAAATGAAACGTCTGCTGCCCAGGATGTTGGTCTTGTGCCTGTCCCCGACGGTGTCAACTGAAGCTAACAGGCATGATTTATGCGTGCAGTGTTGGCTCTTTTTCCCAGAATGGATCAATACTTCTCAGACACTGACATGCTGTTACGTTCAAAGCATAAGGCGGACCTGTTCATAATTCTACACTGCTAACGTCTTAGCTAACATCTATAACATTTCAACATGCGGTAGATGCTGTGGCAAAATGAAGCCAACCAAATCAACGCAGCGTTGTTGCTTCACATTGCAGGTTGTGTGTGTGTGTGTTTACAGGGATTACAACTAGGACTAAGCTGAGGTGTTTCACAAACTGTGGGTCTTGCCCTAATGAATACTAAATATATCAAGGAAAACAAATGCAGGCTGTCTGTTCCATATAGTGTGTGCTGTAGTTCTGGCCATCTACAGGATGTATAAGCACACATTAACTGTGGCTTTTTGGTAATTATCCATCCTGAGACGTAAGCTTGGAGTCTTACCAAAGAGTCTGTAAAAATGGAACCCGATGCATCTCTGCTTGGCACTCAGCATTTGGAGATTAGAGGTGAGTCCTGCTGACTAGTATCCTGTCCAGGGGCTGCACTTGTACATCAAAGTGCCTGGGCTACGGAGACAGGATAGGTACCTCCTCTCGTGCAGGGCTACTAATGCACGGAACCCCCACCTGAGAAAACGTAAATTAGTAACCTGAAAGAATCTTCTTGTTGCCAACTGAAATAGATCCAACCGCCAAGGACATATTGTGTCACTGGATGCCAAAGATTAACCAATGACCAGCTCTTACAACAAAACACAAGATGGGGCAGCAGGGTACTGCAGCAGTTACAGCATCAGACCATTTACTAAAAGGGGGGGGGTCCACTTGATACTTGGGATTCTTCAGTAGTGTGCACCAATTCTTAAATGCTGTGTTCTTGGCATTTGCAGTGTTATCATTGAGTGTTTAAGTCCATACTTCTTTTAAAATAAAACTGCATTCAATGTAAGTCATGAACCAAAGAAATTGTGCATTTACAGTCATAGGTCATAGTGCATGAACGACATTTGAGGACAGTACAGATCAGGAGGTAATGGATTATGACAAGGGGCAGGAGGCCCGATGTCACAGGGGATATACACTATAAAAATATTTATACTGTCTATACTCTGGTGTAAATACTAACATCTTTGTTCATGCTCATGTTGATAGCAAATGAAAAGTGAAAAGTGTTGACTACTGGAAAATAGAGAAATTGCTAACATAACACTTATTAAGCAGAACAGATAAAATATTTAATTAAATACTATGCAGTGACTCCCAAAAGGACTTTTCATGCCAAATACGCAGTTTGCCATTCCTTTCACAAGTAAAACTTGAACTCCCTTTTGAACTTTTTCGCACTGCCTGACCAAAACACCAGTAAAACAGTGTCTCAAAGGGGATGTTTCCAGATTAAGTAGAGAATACGTAAATACATCCTTTACTTTTGCTCTCACTGTCTTGCCTTGCAAGCCTTACAGAGAGCTAGTGTGGTATCGTGACCAAACATTGCCATGCGATGGGAAATACCATTTCAGGGCTTACTCTTCTTTTCCCTCGTCTCATATGACTGTGTTACGTGTCAGTGGGCTTCCTGCGCACAGCTCTGTTACATTAATCCATCCTATCTAGGTGCTCCACCACATTTCTCTACAGAACGCAGAGGCCTCGGATCGATCAGTAATTCAATTACCACGCAAGATCAAAGCTCACACCCATGGTAGGGATCACGCCTCCCATCATACATTTTTTCGTTGACAAGAATCAATCTAACGAATTAAGAGAGGAGCTTGGAAGAATGCTATGGTGTTATAATGTTACAGTTTCCGGAAAAAAAATACATACCGCACAGTCTTAAATTGAGGGTGGCCTGTTAAGTCTTAGGGCGTTTTACACTTGGTGCCTTTATGCCTCTGACGACTTAGCGGGGCCATCAAGCATACCGAACTGGGACCGTCTCGAGAGCAGCTCTGGGGAGTATCAGGAAATAAGACTGATTTATTGATTCCCATGTATTGATTGCAATTGGAGTTACGTATGTATTCCCATGTCAAAACCACTTTACAGATATTACTTCCCATTGGGTTGTTCTTGTATTAACAAACTCAATGGAAAAGCCAGGTTGAAGATCCAGTCTGCAACTTTCGCGATTAAAAAACAAAACATTTTTTTCGATGGTGATTCTTAGTAGAATCACCATCGTACCTCAGTCAGCCATGAAATTCCAAGTTTGAAATCAAGTGGTAGTGATGACATAGGGCACAAACTGGCACATGCATGACATTTTCAGGAACCCTTTTTGGCTCAACAGAGACACTTTTAAAACTAGTGGGCCAAGCCTCACAAACGGCATTTTTAATGGAACAATGAATGACCACTATGCTGTGGGGAAGTTTAGACTTTTTTCACATATTTGGACCTATGGATATTTCATGCAAAGCAAAAATGGTTCAGGAATGGTTTGAGGAACACAACAACAAGTTCAAGGTGTTGACTTGGCCTCCAATTTCCACAGATCTCAATCCAATCGAGCATCTGTGGGATGTGCTGGACATACTGGCCCGATCCATGGAGGCCCCACCTCGCAACTTACAGGACTTAAAGGATCTGCTGCCAACGTCTTGGTGCTAGATACCACAGCACACCTTCAGAGGTCTAGTACAGTCCATGCCTCGACGGGTCAGGGCAGTTTTGGTGGCAAAAGGGGAACCTACACAATATTAGGCAGGTAATATTAGGCAGGTAACCAATGTTATGGCTGATCGGTGTATGCCCACTTCGAATGTGATGCCTGCAACATGTTTAAAAAAAGTTGGGGCAGGGGCAACAAAAGACTGGAAAAGTTGTTTAATGATAAAAAAAACCTGTTGGGACATCTCATGACTAATTAGGTTTACTGGCAACAGGTCAGTAACATGATTGGGTATAAAAAGAGAATCCCAGAGAGGATGAGTCTTTCAGAAGCAAAGAAGGGGAGGGGTTCAGTACTCTGAGAAAGACTGTGCAGGCAAATTTAACAATTTAAGAATATCATTTATCAACGTAAAATTGCAAAGACTTTGGGGATCCCATCATCTACGGTACATAATATCATTAAAAGATTCAGAGAATCCGGAGAAATCTCTGTACACAAGATACAAGCCCTAAAACCAATTTTGGATGGCCGTGATCTTTGGGCCCTCAGGCTGCACAGCATTTAAAGACAGAAACGATTCAGGAACACTTCCGAAAACCATTGTCTATGAACACAGTATGTCTCTGCATCCACAAATGCAAGTTAGAACCCTACCATACAAAGAAGAAACCATATATAAACAAAATCCAGAAACGTTGTTGCCATTCTCTGGGCCCGAGCACACCATTCATGCTTAACAATGTATAAAAGTTTTGGAGCAACATATGCTGCCATCCAGACGATGTCTTTCTCAGGGAAGGCTTTGCTTATTTCAGCAAGACAATGAGAAACCATATTCTGCACGTATTACAACAGCATGAATTCTGTAGTAAAAGAGTCCGGTTGCTAAACAGCCCTGAATGCAGCCCAGACCTGTCACCCACTGAAAACATTTTGCACATTATGAAATGAAAAATACGACAAAAGAAGACCCCAAACTGTTGAGCAGCTGAAATCCTTTATCAAGCATGAATAAACATTTCACTTTCAAAACTACAGCAATTGGTCTCCTCAGTTCCCAAACGCTTACAGAGTATTGTTAAAAGAAGAGGTGATGCAACACAGTTTTAAACATGCCCCTGTCCCAACTTTTTTGAAACGTGTTGTCGGCACCAAATTCAAAATGGGCATATATTTTTCCAAAAACAATAACATTTCTCAGTTTCAACATTTGTTATGTTGTCTTTGTACTATTTTCAATTAAATACAGAGATAAATGATTTCCACATCACTGTATTCTGTTCTTATTTGCATTTTACACAGCGTCCCAACTCTATTGGAAACAGGTTTGTATTATTGTACAATTGTTTATCATATATATATATAGTATATAGAATTTCCTTAAACTACAATAGCTTTGGTAGAAACCTTTGGCGTTTTATGTAAACCAATCTTACTTACAGAACAGCTCCAACTGTGTGGTGTTTGAAGGCTTTATGCATTTATGGCCCAATTCAAGCCCCCCTCAGCATTTCTACAGGATTAAGATCTAGGCTTTGACTTTGCCATTCAATAACCCTACAGCCATTCTGTCGTGGATTTGCTTAAGTGTTTTGGATAATGTCCTGTTGCAAAATATATTTTCGGTTCAGCATCAGCATTTTAGCCAACAGGCATTATATTCTCCTTGTGTTAAAGCTCTAGCTTTTTGTGCCTGTGATTTGCATATTGTGCATTGTGTAGGCTACTTGATTTTTGTGTAGATGCATAGTGTATGATATGCATTTTGATGTGTTTTAGCGGGACTCAGCTGTTAAAGAGACCCTTGGTTAAATGTCCCTGTTGAAATCTTTTCTTTAGTTAAAAGGGTATTCACTAGTACAATGTGGAATTCACAGTCAACTCAATGATAGACAGGCCTATAAAATCAGACTCCAGTTGTGCATTTATATATCTTTTTTTCAGAGCAGAGGCTTATTCCTTCCTGAATTTCCATGTAGGCCAATTTGTGCAATCTTTTTCAGACAGTTGACCCACACACTTTGTCGTGATTGTGGCAAGAAATGCCTGTAGCTCCCTTCATGTTACTATGGAGTTCTTAGAGACTTCTTTGGACATGTTTTAGTCAGCTACCGGCTGAATTTGGCCGGCCAGCTTGTCCTATACAGATTGCAAGTGGTCTGGATTTTGTAGATTATCTGTCGGACAATAGACAGAATGGACTTCAGATTACTTGGAAATGGTTTTTCAAACTCTTCCCTGCCTAAGTCACGGGTCTCTACGTCTTTCATAAACCTGTAAGGTCAAGACATAACCATCATAGTTTGGCGGATATTTGCCCCAGTTTTGGTAAATTTAATATTAGCCATTTAATGGGATGATAAAGGTAAGGATGTAGAAACTAATTGCATTTCCTCTTGTTTATTTTAAATGGACAAATGAGGTGCAGCTACATGCTCAGAACATTGACAGTGGAGGAAATAGTAAGCCTTTGGCCTTTCTAATTATGTTGGTTTTTGCACTATAGGCCTACACAGCCATTTTGTTTCTCTAGCACGACCTTGAGAAAAACAATCTGCCCTTAGTTTCCTTGGTCATTCGATAATTATCAACTGACACAAAGTTGAAATGGTGCTCGGAAACAACTGCAAACACTTAAAGCGTTATTAATCATTGTATAGTGGCCCAACGACCCTCAAATTCATTATCGCCTATAAGCATTATTAAAGATTCACGGCAACGCTTTAGAGCGTTAGCACTTGTCAATTGTTTCCTAATGACATAGTGCGTACAGAAGCTCATCCTCTTTCCTCACCTCTCCCCGCGTGACGCGGATTCCTCTGATGTTACAACGGAGCATACAGAGCACCGTGCGTACTGTAGAATGTGGAATGGGGAGAGCTGCGAGAAAGCTTCCCAGTGACTGCCTGGCTTCCCAGAATGACAGTGATGGAATTCATTAATCATTACCAGCCTTCGGGCGTGCGACCCACACCGATGTGCCTCGCACCGCAGTCTGTTTGAATGAGCGTCCTCGCTTCCAAATGTGAATGTTATGATTAGTGGCGTGTGAGAAGAAAGAGAACTGCTTAGTGAAATTCCTTCCTCAGATGTCTATTTTCAATCTGGGTATGGGGACTTTTTATCCTCAAGGCTTTTATGATTAATGTGTCTGTCTATTATTGTGTTAACTTACTCTGTTACAGCTAAATGCAAGGTATAGGCCTGGTTTTCAAAGCATTTATACAATTATACTGGTGCGTAAGGGGCAGAAACGTTTTTTTTAGATTACTATTTAACACATTTGACTTGCTATAAAATAATTGTTGTTTATTGAGAAATCACACTTGTAAGAATAGCTAGTTAGTTAGTTTGTATCACAATTAATTTGCATCTGAAAACAACCGTATGTCGATAAAGAAAATAATCATTTATTTATGTGGTATCTCAAGCAGACTGAAAGCCTCTAATGATCTATTTTTCCACTCAAGCGGAGTGAACGACTCGGGAAATGGTGACGATTGTCACAACAACTTTGATGCACTGCTCCTCCTACGTTTGGGGAAGATGTCACTTATGACCTTATTTCACACTGCAGAGTGACGTTGGCTTATTAGTCTGAAAATAGTATGTAATACTAAAAGAGTCTTTCACACGAATAGACCCAAACTTTTGTTTTTTTCCCCCTCAGACGGCAAATCATTTGGGGTGGAGGAATGGCCCATTACGGTTGTAACAATTCATTTTCTGGTTTATGGCCTGATTGCGGAAGACGGTTACTGCTATTTGCAATCCTTGGTCTGCCCAGGTCTCTAGACATTTGATTACATTTCTTTGGCAGAGGCCATCGGGCTAATTAACTGAATTCGTTAAATGAATGACTGACGCACCGCATTCCATATTTTCAGACAATTGCCATGGCTGGCTGCTTCGCCGTCCTCCTACTGCTGGGTAATACCCCCGAGAGTGCACAGTCAACATGATAAATCTGAACTGATGCCGCACCAACACAAGCCAGTGCTTGAGTTAAAAAAAAAGTTCAAAAGGTTTGTTTGTCATTTGCAATAACAAGTTATGGCAATGAAATACTTGGTTTTCCTACTCCCGACAGTGCAGTTAAAAATTTAAAAAGTAACAGTAATTATAATATAAAAATAAGAAGATAACACGAACTATGAATAATAACACTATACAAAAAACAGGCATCAATAATAATAACTATACAACTGTACAACCGTAGTGCAATGTAAAAGTGACAGGTGTGCATGATATGATTGGCAGATGAGCATGATATAAAGTGACAGGTTTGCATGGGACTATGGATGGAAGGGAAGAGGGGTTCCCGAGTTGAGCAGCCTTACGGCCTGAGGAAAGAAACTGACCCGTAGCCTGTTAGTTTTGGACGGAATACTCCTGTACCTTCTGCCTGACGGCAGCTTGGTAAAAAGTCCATGGCATGAGTGGCTAGGATCTGTAATGATTCGTTTAGTCCTCCTCCTACACCTCTCTGTGTAGAGATCCTGCAGGGATGGCAGGTCAGACCTTGTGATGCGCTCTGCTGTTTTAATCACCCTCTGAAGTGCTTTGCGGTTGAGGGCGGTGCAGCTACCATACCAGGCAGTGACACAGCCGGACAGGATACTCTCAAATAGTGCATCTGTAGAAGTTGGTGAGTATCCTGGAATCCATGCCAAATCTCCTTAATCGGTGTAGGAAGAAAAGCCGTTTCCTGGCCTCCTTCACCAAGATGTTAGAGTGATGAGACCAGGTCAAGTCATCGCTGAAGTTGACACCAAGGAACCGGATGTTGTGAACTCTCTTTACTGCAGACCCATTGATGTGTATGGGGGCGTGGTCTCCCCGCCGCTGCTTCCTGTGATCAACAATCATCTCCTTCGTTTTGCTGATATTGAGCTGGAGGTTGTTTTCCTGACACCACGAAGTCAGTGACCTTACTTCGTCTCTATAGGCTGACTCATCGTTGTCAGAGATCAGGCCTATGATGGTGGTGTCGTTAGCAAACTTAACGATGGTGTTGGAGACGTGGGTTGCCAGGCAGTCGTGGGTGAAGAGGGAGTACAGGAGCGTGCTCAGCACACAGACCTGGGGGGAGCCAGTACTGAGAGTCAGTGAGGAGGAGGTGGTGTTGCCCATCCGACCCACGTGGGGTCTGCCCGTCAGGAAGTTCAGGATCCATCTGCACATAGAGGGGTTGAGACCCAGATCCCTGAGCTTCACCGCTAGCTTGTGGGGCACAATGGTGTTGAAGGCTGAGCTGTAGTCAATGAACAGCATTCTCACATATGTGTTCCTCTTGTCCAGATGAGAGAGTGCGGAGTGGAGGGTCAGAGCATT
>JACXGI010004417.1:33042-54437 GCA_016801175.1 Esox masquinongy | reverse complement strand
GGGGGGGGGGGGGGGGGGGGGGGGGGGGGGGGGGGGGGGGGGGGTCAGGGTGTGGAGCAGAGCCTCTCCCTGTCAGCTCAGGGCCTGTGCCAGACCAGACCTGCCCTCTACCTGCTCAGTGGTGACAGGGCTCCAAGCAGGCAGGAGGGAGAAGCCTCTTTCTGGCACTCGATCACATGCCTGCCTGAGCGCTGGCTTCACGGCGTCGCGTCTTATCCCACCCACCGCTCTACGGCTGCCCCAACACCCGCCAACACCACTCAACAACGTCGCTCTGCTGCAAAGTGCACCTGCGTAGTTCTTTAATACTGATCTCACCTGTGCATGCAAACGCACAGGCACACACCCTGACACGTCCACACACACACACACACACACACACACACACAGGTACACAGGCATTTACCCGACTAACAACTTCTCTCCAGGTTCTACGACCAGATTGTTGTTGGTTACATGGGGATTTTCTGATTACCGTCTCATTTTTTATCAGTTTCTTGTTTGCTATGTTTTCAGTCGCTTCCTTTCTGATTTGTAATTAGCTGTTATTCCATTAAAATGTGTTATTTCTCCGCAGAGTTTGATTGCATGAAGCCCACGATCCTGCAATGATTTCGCAAACTAATTACTTTCTAACTCCACTCGACTTCCAGATAAATAAACCCAATTCAAATAGTATGTAGGATCTTTGAAGACTGTTCACACGTTCAGCATTGCTAATAATACAGGTATTTCACTCACCACACTCACCTTGCTGGTGTTTTAATTCCACACCTTCTGTAGAGAGAAGCAGAAGCAAAACTTCTAATGATGAAATTAGTTTGAGAATCGCCAACTGTCTTGTCACATAAACTTGTGATCCTTTGTGGATAAAAAGACTTGCGGTTGCAGAGTGATGTTACTTTCTTCAGACTAACCGTACTTCTCTACCTGGCTCAGGTAACGCTGTTTTAGAAGCCCAGCGTGGACCAATGGGATATCAGCCTCCCAAATAAGGCATACCCCTGTTTTTACCCCCCAATCCACGTTAAAGAACAGCCACACCCTTCTATGTGGCACTGTTTTACAGCCTTTTCTGCAGTATGCTACACCTCTGGATTGCTGGAGTCTTGAATTATAAATAGGAAGCAAGAGCCATTACATTGAACATTGAATGAGTTGTACCTGGAGCTTGTGGTCATATATTTGGTCATTTTGGTTTCTGAATTGTAGTAATGTAGAGCTTTGTTCATTGTAATGTGTTCCTTTTGGTAGTGTGCTTCTGAAACTCTACTCATTTTGCTCCATCTCTTCAGAGGATATCACTCTTCTCATTAAACTGGTTCATTTGTGTTGTAATCCAGAGCTTCTCCATATCCGTATCAATTCTCATAGCAATATTGGAGAAATAATTGCACAGGTTTTGTGAAAAGGAATAGTGTAATTTTTGTCTGTGTAATTAGCGGCAGTGATGAATGTTCAAGCACTTTAGAATTACTATAATCCACATGGAAATAGGATATTAACATAGTAATTCAACAATAGAGTTCTTTTTTATGCAGCCTTTGGTTTATCAGTTCCAAAATAACTTTTCAATTACAGCTGTAACCACCTTCATACATATATAGAATATTCTGGCGACTTCCTGGGAACGTTGACGGCAAATTTCTACATCGCCGTAGCTGCAGTTACAACTAACTCCTCCGTTCAACGTTAGCGAAAAGGGCCGACACCCAAAAACCTCCCTTGCTCTTAAAAGGTTGTGACACCGTGAAAGGAATTCCTCCCCTAGACAATGAGAATGGGGGGAGAACGTGTTGCAGAACAGGGGGATGGTAGGAAAGGGGGAGAAGAGGAGGACAGCTCTTAGACATTCTTGAGATCTATTTGCAATGAGCCTCACCTGACAATTCCTTCATTTAAAAACAATCTTTGTTTTTATGTGTTTTTTTTTGTCAAGGACGAACAATATCTTTGAGTTACGGGCTGTTCTTGTGCCCACAGACAGACATTGAGTTTAACTCTGCGTTGTGTTTTGGCCTGATTGACCTGGGCAGAGACAGAGCAGTCTCTGACCCACCTTGCCTCCCAAATCACACCCTAGCCCTGTAAATGCACTACTCTTGACCAGAGCCCGAAGTAGTATGCTATTTAGAAAATAGGGCACCATTATAGATGCTTGCTCAGGCTTCTTCAGTGTAATCTTGAGGAGTGAGGAGGAAGTGACCTACAAGCCTGTAAAAATATTCTGGTTGGAGAAAATTCTGTCGGTTTATTTTACGCCAGGTAGAAAGAGTTTACAGCCAAACACTACATAACGACATTCTGCAGAGAAGCAGACATTGAGTTTGGGGATTTGCTGTCCCCTTCTTTAGATGCCCCAGGGTGTCTATAACTTTGGCGAGTTGTCCAGCAACAAAATGAACGGCTGCGGTGTTAGCATAAGTAAGTGTGAGGAGAGGGTGTAGAGGAAGGCCCAAGAGCAGAGAGCAGTGGAGGAATTTACAAATGTCAACATCGTTGCCTGTAGCAGGACCAGCTTTGTAGAGCAGTTTGGGGGAAAAAAAGAGTAGCACACGGGTGAAGAGTGCCATGTGTGCCCAAGGACTTGACCTTTTCACCATCTGGATATCATGGATAACCTTGAAAAATATGATGCGAAGTTAAAATTCTGCTTTCAACTCAACTCTATGGGGTATACCGCAGGTCGCAACATCACAGAGGTGGTTTCAGTGTTTAGAATGAGACAGCCTGGCAATTTCACAGTGCTTTTACCGCTGTTTAAACAGTGCTGTTGGGTGGAACACACTACTGTGTTTGAGCAGCGAGGATAGATGGATATCACTCCAGGTTTATGTCAACACCCCACCGTCCACTTCAACATCCCTGCACAGGTCAAAGGTTAAATTCAAGGTTCATCAACTCTTTGCCTCTTTCTCAGTTGATCAACTTTTTTTCATCCACCACAGAAAAGACAGCATCCCCCCCCGCCTATGAACCCCTACAAGCATTGATGTTTCCAGAGAAAATGTGTTTTATATGGGTAGTTGTTTGCTTTTTTCAAGCCTGTCCAGAGGAAGATTGACAGAGTTAAGAGATGACGATAAACCTTCACAGAAAGGCAAGGTCAGTGGTGTGTTTGTTGTAGCACTGCACCTTGAGAGGGGTGGTGAACACGGTGTGTGTCAGTACACCCAAGTGTTGTAATATTGTAACAGTACGCTGTTGTGTAACCGCGTCACGATGTCTTAGCAACAGTATTTAAGGTGGCTTATTTCTTTTTAAATTACAACCAGGATTTCTAAAAGGCCTTAATGGGAAACAAAGGTGATTGTCATTCAGGTATGTGTGTCTGTGTGTGTGAGAGACAGTGAAACAGAGGGAGATGTGAGGACTGAGGAGAGCAGCCCCCTCAAAGGGAAAGGCTTTGTTAGAACATGTCATGGTCAGGAAGGAATGTGAGCGGAACCCTTCAGGCAGGTAGCAAGCTCCCTATCAAGTTGAAGCCAAAACAGTATGTAAAAGTGCACTTCGGGAAAAGTAGTGTGTCAAGGTCTTTTGTAAATGTAGTAAGAAAGTATACCATTTGAACACTTATGCAATGAGTGATTAAAATATAGGTTCTCAGCTTTTATTTGAAAGTATTTGTGTACATACTGTTTTCACTATTTGGATTCTGTTTGACCACACATGCTTAGTCCCTATATTCACATGTACTGAACGTATAGGTGCAACTGGCTTGACGGGTGTTCGTGGTTAGTCAGGTGTGTACCTTCACAACATTTGTCGACATAACATAGCTGTCAATGTCTAGCTTGATTCTGGTCTTTGCGTTTGCCTTTTGGAGTCTGGTATTGAGACTGGGGGATTACAAAATTATAAACTACCGGAATGGACAGCGCCTTCTAAATTACCTAAAGGTGAATTTAATGAGGACCAAGGAGGTGTCAATCAAACGTCTGAAACATAGCCAAAACCTTAAGCTTACCACAAACAACAGTAAGGAAAATCGTTAAAAAGAAGGACAGCATGCAAATGGCCTGGAACGCCAAGCAAGAGGTCCGTGAATGAGTACAAGGCTTACCATAGTGGAAAACAACCGACACATCAGGTATACCATACAGGAAGTAGATTTGTCAGCTTGCAGAAGACCTCACCAGCAGATCCACATAGGCCACACAGTAAGGTGAAAACCATTAGTTATCCTCAAAAACAGTATGGCCAGGGTACACCTAAAGGATACCTGCTGAGTTCTGGAAAACGCTTTTGTGGAGAGATGAGAGCAAGATTACATGTACCAGAGGGATGGCAAGGAAAGTGTGGGGAATAAAAATAACTGCTACAAACTGTCACAGCATACCAGCTCATCTGTGAAATACGGTGTGGGTTTTATGAGTATGGCATGTACAGTATATGGTTGCCTCTGGAACTGGCTTTCTTGTCATTATTGATGATGTAACTGCAGGCAGTAGCAACAGAGGGAATTCTGTGTGTACAGAAACATCTTGTCATCTAAAGTGCATGCGAATGCATCCAAACTCACTGGGCATCATACAACAGGGAAAGGACCCAAAACATGCTTCCATAGCAACTAGGATGTTTTTAGGGCTAAAAGTGGAGAGATTAAAGCCTATTTGAATATGTATTTTATTCGCTGAACATGAATGTTCATGAAACCGTGTTTTAAAATATGTACCCTGCGCTCTTTAAAGGGGTTTGTTATCGCATTTTAAAGGGACATTTCACCGCTGCTCTATTTACCTATATACAGCTCCGGAAAAAATTAAGAGACCACTGCACCTTTTTCTTTCCTTTCCAAAAAAGTCGAAAAGGAAGGTTTTGAGTGAGGAACAGAAGGGTTAAAATTAAGAGACCACTGCAAATTGAACACTTCTGTTCCTCACTCAAAACTTTCCTTTTCAACTTTTTTGGAAAGGAAAGAAAAAGGTGCAGCGGTCTCTTAATTCTTTATGGAGCTGTATTTAACATGGTATGTTCCATTAAAATTGTGAATTTCCTTATGTGACACAAAGACAAGTGTTTCTTCATTTCACTCCAATCAACCAATGACATCACTGGCGGAACTTTCCCTTCACGAAACTCTAAATTACTGCCATGCTGCGTAATTATGTCTGCGACCTCATAACTAGACTGAAAAAACATCTCAAATTGTGTTTTACGGTGGATTTTCCCTTTAAGCTTATAGTTAAAACAACAAAAAATCGAAAATATGATTGACATTCATATTATTTCTACATTTTAAAAAGAAGCTTAATAATTTGGACATTGAGAAATCAATCAAATAATTTATTCTCTCTGTAATGGAAGGCGTTTTATGGAAACCCAAACTGAAATCAACATTCGATGCTCAATCAACGTCAATTGAATTGGCGGGACACAAATTACCATCTCGAATACAAACTTTAGAAATCACTGAACAATCACATTAGAGAAGTACGACTACTAAATTGGCTCCTACAATTTAAAAGAACATATCAAGGGCCAAGTAGTCAGAAGGAAATTTTGGATTATCAAGGTAGGCTATTCCATTGCCTGATGATTGAGTTGAGTGGCAAATATTCAATCACAACTTAAATAATCAGACACCTGATTTGAACAAACTAATTTCTATTTGTCCTTTTTGAGAGCTGTGTGCTTTCTCCGTCCGACAGTTTATTTCTAAGTTATGTGCACAGCTTGTCTGTGATATGTAATCAACAGCACAAACAAACTACTTTGGGATTTAATCTGTTTTTAATATGTTATATAGCCTTATAAACAGTGTTGCTACTATATTTTTCACTGGCCCAAATGGGCTACTGACAGGGATTATCGACTGACCCAGTCCTGGGCCAGCAGACAGCCCTGATGTAGAGCCCTGATATAATTGTACTGCATGCAATGCTTAATGTGAGAGTATATAGGCTTAGTCAGTGTCCAGATATCAGTTAGCAGACCATCTGAACTTCAATGTATACAGAGAGCCAATGAATTGCTGTGGAGTGGTGTGGTGTAGAGAGACGTTAGTTGAGCAATAGTAAAACTGGAGAAATTCTCTGCCAATACTTCATTGATGTTTGTAGCTACTCAATATCAGGTTACGCTCCCAGTACAAGCAGCCCAAAAACCACACTGATGTTGCTGCGCTCTCATCGGGGGCGTGGTGTTAGCCCATGAATGTTGACCTCCGTGGTGATTTTGAGGCTGGGCTTTGTTCCTTTTGGAGAGTAAGGAACTTGTGTTAATGGCCCCTGAGCAGTATGGCCGAACACAATACGTGACCTGATCTGACAGCATCAAATAACTCATAACAGATGGTGTTCAGACACATGCAACTGGGTTACAGGAGGGGGGACCGGTGTGTGTTGTGCCCCCATTGCCCCTGGGAAGTACATGTTTATTTGATGACTAACTCCTGTCAATGTTTGTAATGAAACGGTATATCTGAATATGATGTGTTTGTCTTTATGGCAGGCTTGAGTAGTGAGAGTTACAGGAGACCCAACTCAATACCACACTGTCTGCATCATTAGACAAGGAGTAATTAGTCAGGGAATCTGCGATCCCAGCCTGAAGTGGAGCCTGGTTCCACAATCAGAGTACCAAGACAGAAAACACCTTTTACTGGTCTCAGCTTGCCAAGGGTGTTTCAGACTACTGGGACAGTAGGGTTCTGCCCTGTCCAAAGGCTATCAGTAGGTTGTCTTCAGCCAGGTCTGCCCCTCTGTCTTCTTTCTTTAATCTTCTCCCCTCTCCTCTTCTACCCCTTTCTCTCTCCTCTTTTCTCTTTCCCATTTCTCCCCTAATTCTTGCCTTGCTCCCCTCTCTTTCCCTCCTCTCCCTCTCTCTCCCAGTTATTCATGGGAATCTGAGGCCTTATTGACTGAGTCTGTTCTGACTCGCCCAGCCAGGAATGCATCAACTTTCTAATGACTTTTATGTCCAACTACATTGACAATGAATAGTGCCATCATTTTACAGCATAAATATTTCACTCTCCATTTCGATGCAGATTTTAGGATGTGGTGACTTGAATACAAATAGGCTCTAACCAGGAACAGCAGGGGCTCTTGAACCTGTGTGTTTGTGTGTGTGTGTGTGTGTGTGTGCATGAAAGTGTGATATTTTGATTATCAGTCTTTTTTGGATGTTGTTGACAAGTTGGGTAGTTAATGCATAAAAGTCCATTTGAGATTTTACGGACTTACCAAACCAATATTGATTCAGTAAAAGTTCTAAGAACAATCGTTAGGTTGTTGAAGATGTTTTCATAACAAAATCCAGTCATGCTGATGATTGTGTAATACATTTGCCTGATGCTGCAGGGTTGTTTCCAGAATGTTAATCTTACGTTGTTGCATCAATAGGCTGCAAACATTTCTGGTACACTGTGTTAATATTGCATTACCACCGAACATTTGGGAAATGTTCTTTGGTGGCCTCTGCAAATGTTATGACCAAATTGTATATTCACTTTATAGTTCTGGGGGTAAAAACATGTTGTTATCATACAAATGTTATATGAACCCCTTGTAATTGAAATGAATGGAAAGAAAATACACAATTCATATTTTGCACATTACATTGTTGTCTATCAGGCCTTAAATGTTGGGCTTTGCCTACTTTTCACTTTCTTTTTTCAAATTGTATTTTTCAGGGTTCAGACATTACAAAGAAAGAGATTGAAAAGAAAGTTTGAAATGTTTAAAAATTCTATTCCTGTGCTATTTAGAAAGTTCCTGAATAGAATCAATGTGATTCTCAGTAATGTCTGTCTGGTAGTTTGTTAAACTATTAGAAAGATTTGAGAAACGTGTGTTCATCAGTCCCTACGGTATTCCGCAGTGATTTCTTTTGTGATATCCTTAAATGCTTAATTTTTCTGCAGCAAACTGCATAGCATTATGCGTTGATTTCACCATAAATGTTTGCAAATTTGTGCATACAAGGGCAAAAGTTTGTTGGCCGATTTAACAACTTTATTACAGTAAATGTACGGCAATTGGTAGACAATTACAAGGCTTTTTCTACTGCAGTGATAGATCTGATTCATGCAATAATCATGGGAAGATAAGCCTTTTTTATGTGAATATAGTGTTGTGATTGCCTGAATTAGCTAACCATTCTGTGATCACATACTTGTTTAATCCTGCAGAGACCTGACACTTCCTGGTGTGATCTAACAGAATGTTGGGTAATAACAGAGGGGGGCTAGCCTCACAGGGACATGACTCTTCCTGGTGTGATTTAACAGGATGTTGGGTAATAACAGAGGAGGGCTGGCCTCACAGGGACATGACTCTTCCTGGTGTGATTTAACAGGATGTTGGGTAATAACAGAGGAGGGCTAGCCTCACAGGGACGTGAATTCCTGGTGTGATCTAACAGAATGTTGGGTGATAACAGAGGAGGGCTAGCCTCACAAGGACGTGACACTTGCTGGTGTGATCTAACAGAATGTTGGGCAATAACAGGAGGGCTAGCCTCACAGCGACGTGACTCTTCCTGGTGTGATCTAACAGAATGTTGGGTAATAACAGAGGAGGGCTAGCCTCACAGCGACGTGACTCTTCTTGGGGTGATCTAACAGAATGTTGGGTGATAACAGAGGAGGGCTAGCCTCACAGCGACCTGACTCTTCCTGGTGTGATCTAACAATGTTGGGTGATGACAGAGGAGGGCTAGCCTCACAGGGACGTGACTCTTCCTGGTGTGATCTAACAATGTTGGGTGATGACAGAGGAGGGCTAGCCTCACAGGGACGTGACTCTTCCTGGTGTGATCTAACAGAATGTTGGGTGATAACAGAGGAGGGCTAGCCTCACAAGGACGTGACACTTGCTGGTGTGATCTAACCGAATGTTGGGTGATAACAGATCTTAAAAAAGATCCTCCAGGAACACTTCCTTTTTTAAGCTCAGTTCAAGACTGTTTTTCTACTCTGCACTTTTGGTATATGAATATGCAGTGTGCAATTGAAGAGGAGACACACAAGATGTGAGCTTATTCTTCTTATCAACTGCTAGTTCGCTGTCATTTATTGTGTATACACTTAGTGGGCCTGTGTATAGACTACACACAAGTGTTCTAAAACTGATTTGAATTACTCCCAATGTTAGGGCACATAAAAGGCAACATCAAAACACAGGAAAGGTATGAGGATTATTTTATACCTTTTTCAGACATATGGACTGTGGCGTCTTGGAAGCGCTTTGGTTACTGCATAGTAGTATATCTGTAAGGGCAAACTACAGCTTTTCAAATGTCTGAATGAAACCTTTTCTGGAGATGGTTTTGAACTGACACTGTACTGGCATTTCCATAGTCTGTAAAGAAATGCTCTGCCTGAAGCGGGACTAATGTACATTGCTAGGCAACAAGAACTGTCGATCAAATAATCTCAAACTACATTGGCACAACCTACCTGTTTGCTCTGTGGGTGTAGGCCATTCTGTCTTATAAAAGTGCATTCAAGTTTATTAATGCCATGACTAGACAAGATATTTAGTAGAAATAAAATGCATCTTGCTACCATACTATAACAAAACGGAATGAAAACAACACAGAGTACATCTGGAATGTTTATAGTTGTCAGGCAAACCACAGGACACATTTTATAAATCTCTTGTTTAAAAGGATCCAGACGCTTCTCATTCGCCACTTTTTGAAATTGCCTGAAAGGTTATCAGTTGCTTCTATCGACACAAAACTGTAGCAGTGTTGTATGTCTGAAAAAGGTTTTATACACATGTTTAAAAATGCAAATGTTTTTCAACAGCATAAGCTGATTTTGGGTCACTGGTCTTTCACAAAAAAGAGCCTAAAAAACCCTCTCCTTTATCTTGCCCCATTTTCCTGTCAAATAAAGAAAGAAAAGCCTAAAAAATATATTTTAAAAAAAGAACATGAATTTATACTAATAATTGGTTGATTCCTTAAATATTGTTTTGATGATAAGATTTATTTCCATGCATTATTTAGACATCTAAATAAAGCATAGAAAACTTCTAGGTGCTTCTGGTGGATTGGGCACTGTGCTAAGAAATGGTTACCAACATGCAAACTGGCAAATATTCAAATGCATGGATCAATATCTATATTGATAAATCTAAATCTGCTCTAGACAGGATCTGAAACTCTGTAATACTGTTTTAAATTGTTAAAACAACTTTAAAATGAAGGTATATAATTCACTAAACAAAGCCTAAAACACCAAAACAGTGTTTTCAACCTTTTCCCTGTCCCTGGCCAAATGTTGCAGAAGACCCGTCATCTCAACTACAAAGGTTAAGTGTGAAACTGGCCTAGGTATGTACAGTGTTATGTATATTATTGCTCTATCCTCTTGCTATATTTTTGCTCTGTGTAAATCTTTTTTTTAAATTCTCACTACGTAGTTGTAGTGTGCTATGCCACCATTCATAAGCTTATCGCACTCATATGTATATATAATATTCAATAACTACCAATCACTGTTTTGTATATTACTGACATACTTGCCATATCTAAATGTTCAAATACTACTCAGATTGCTACTATATCAATAATACTACCCAGATTGCTGCTATATCAATAATGCTACCCAGATTGCTGCTAGTTGACAGTACTCTTTTTTTAAACTGCTGCTAATATACAGAGTTATGTATATTTTTGCTTTATTTTATTTTTATTTTCTGTCTAGCTATATTTTGCTTATATACTCTTCTTAACTCTCACTACGTAGTTGTCTGGTGCCATGTCACAATAATTTTATTGTGCAGGATGACGCTGTGTTGTTCGGTGCATTTGACAAATAAACCTTGAAACTTAAAATTAGTGTTGGCAAGACCCATCATCTCAACTATAAAGGTTGAGTGTGAAACTGGCCTAGTGTTGCAAAGACCCGTCATCTCAGCTACAAAGGTTTAATGTGAAACTGGCCTAGTGTTGCAAAGACCCGTCATCTCAGCTACAAAGGTTGAGTGTGAAACTGGCCTAGTGTTGCAAAGACCCGTCATCTCAGCTAAAAAGCTTTAGTGTGAAACTGGCCTAGTGTTGCAAAGACCCGTCATCTCAACTGCAAATGTTGAGTGTGAAACTGGCCTAGTGTTGCAAAGACCCGTCATCTCAACTGCAAAGATTGAGTGTGAAACTGGCCTAGTGTTGCAAAGACCCGTCATCTCACCTGCAAAGGTTGAGTGTGAAACTGGCCTAGTGTTGCAAAGACCCGTCATCTCAACTGCAAAGGTTGAGTGTGAAACTGGCCTAGTGTTGCAAAGACCCGTCATCTCAACTGCAAAGTTTAAGTGTGAAACTGGCCTAGTGTTGCAAAACACTTGATTAGTTGTTAAAACACACTATTTATTGTTTTATATAATCACAAAGTGACGTGTTTCAATACGCTAGCGGTTGAGGTTCCGACTCCTTTAAATTGGTAGCAGCTCTATTGCCTCTAGTTCTGGTCTTATAAAGTAGTTTGTTTGAGCAGGGAAGCGCTCCTCTTCCCTCCTCTCCACTATGTGAGCCCTGGCCTGTGGGTGGATGAGTATGGGCTTGCACTGTGTTTGGAATATCTTCTGTTTCACTCATCCATCATTACTGTTCTGTTTCTATAGAGACTGACAGGAGAGAACATTCCGATTGGCTGTGAGGTGTTGATTAGTTCCAGTGTGCTCTCTTTGAGGCATGTCCTTTGTGTTTTTTTTCAAAAAGGATGGCCCAGTCTGTGAACACGACACAGGTCAAAACCTGATTCCGCTATTTACACAGGTCAAATAAAGCCTATCCATCCCAACATTTGTTTGTTTCTCCACCTGTCCCATAGGCCAGGAAAGCAATCCTGACTAATGTCCATGAAACATCATATTCCGAAACAATTAGCCCCACATGTTTAAATTGGGATCCAGATCAATGAGAAACCTGTTAAAGCACAGAGCAGCTGCGCGATGGAATGTCCCACTACTTATTTATTTTTTACTAGTACATGTTGATGGGCTTTTAATGAACTATTTACAGCATGTCAAAACTGAATGCTTTGCACATTCTAATAAGCCTTTCTATTGTTAGTAGTTGTAGAATGTATTCCCGGAGACCAGCGGATAGAGCAGGGGATTGGGCTCCTGGCCCTAGCAACACAAAGCCTGTCTAGATTAAAAGGAAAACACTGTGCCTCGACTGAAAGGTTAACTGAGAACCAATTTAGATTTCTGTGTCTGCAGTCATTCGGTAATCCAGAGACAAAACAAGCGTCAGAAAGGTGAGAAGGGGGTGTTGGTGAGCGCTGCCTCTCGCTTTTCACTCCTTATCACAGCTATGTGGGCGACTGAACTCTCGTGGTGAAAAGGGAGGAACGGCTGAATGAGCTCCGCCACCCAGGCTGTCATTACAGGTCATACACTGTGTCGGACAGAGAACAACCCTGCTCACTCTCATGAACATAAACAAGGCAATAGGAAACACACTGTCCCTGTGAGTGTGTGAGCAGGGTACCCCGTATCCTGCCTGATCTCTATCGCAAGATAAACCACTCACCCGGGTTCTGTCAAATTGGGTGATCATCTGGGTTAGCTTGAGTCCCCGCCCAAGTGAATGTTTAACGGTCAATATGTTGTTTTAGGTACTGGTTTGGAAAATATTGATTTGAGGCTCGTGCCGGGACGATCATTTTACAACTGTTTTACTGTTTAAATGAAAAATCAAATAAACATTCTAAAACATATCCATGTATCCTTAAGTAAATATATGTAATATACCCAGTGTATATGAATTATTATACTAGAAAGTTGTTTTTGGTCCATAAAATGCCTCCCTCTTCTCGTTCCAATGTGGACTCCTTCCTTAGTGATGGCCAGGTTTTCAGTGGCTCATTTCATTCCATTCACCTAAAAGAGACGGCTCATTAAGCTCACAAATGGCGCCTCGTTCAAAGTGCTTCAGAATAGACCAGTAACCATGAACATTAATTAAAAACATCTTTATCCATAGATGTCACATATGGATTTTGGTTAAAAACGGTCATTCTGTGCCAGAGAAGTAGCACTAAGGTGTGCTACTTCTCTGTGCCAGAGAAGTGCCAGGTAATGTATGTAAAAAGTGTGACCTGTGATTATGGCAGACTACTTTAGTATGTTAGTTCAACAATGGAAAGTTCACAGTTGGAGTGGTCACATTTGACTATGAAGAGAGAAGTCTCACCAGTTTGGCAGGATGAATGCCCTAAACATAAAGTGATGTAACCTTACAGAAGCTGCCAATGTCTGTGTCATTGCCGTAATTAAAAGGCTGCTTGGGCTTTTGACCATGTTTGGTAGGAAAAAATGTGTCTGCTTGGAAGATAGGTGCTTGTTCCAGGTGGTACTTCAACACCTTTTTTCCGTACACCAACCTATTTTTGCAAACACATTTATATCCTAATATTCATTAAATTTGCGTATACCACACTTATTGTCTGTTGCTGAATTATGGTTACGTTTTGGTTTCTAATATTTCTTTACTTGTAACTTTCAATTCTGGTCTCAGTGGGAGAAAATAAGTGTTAATGCATTTCTGGCGTGAAACTCAAACCCTCTAATTGCTTTTTTTGGACACATGCATGATAAGACAAGTCACTCTGTTACTGTTCATTTAGTTCCAAATGGAACATGGATCATGGCACTTAGGCTGTATTTATGCATGGTTCACAGAATCTGTCATGAAAGAATAAATGAAACACACACCCCATCGGCTGGAACATCAATGGCTACATCAGTAAACATAGAACTCAATTGCCTCTTTTGGTGGTGCGAATGTTGCATAGATGGGTGGCACCGTCAACTGAAAATGAAATTGGCCTTGATATTAAAAGAGCTCATGAGAAAAAAAAAAACTTTTGATAATGCGCGTTTGAGGGCCGCTGGCAATATGAGACAGCTATCATTTCTTTTTCTATGCATTGATTAATAACAGATTGAATTGCTGTAGGACAGAGAGAGTGAGAGAGAGAGACAGCAAAAGTGATAGATAGCACTGCTGCCTTTCTTCAACCTGCCTTCGCCTTCTCTCCTCTCACAGGAGCAATCCTAGAGCTGTCCTGGTTACATGGAGGCTCAAATAGATCTGAACGTCTGTTTAGGACCTGTATTACCTCCCCAAGATGGCAGAGAATTCTGTCACACCTGCAATAAATCACCCATGGACTTTCTCCTCAATGGGAGTAACGTGGTACTGAAAACATGCTGTAAGTTTACCACTCCACACATTGTTCACAGAGAGAGGTTTGGATAGAATCCATTTGCAGCTTCGTGAGGAGAATACTGTGACGTTGAGGGCAGCGGTGTCCCCTTACAGGATGGATTCACTTCAGCTACAGACAGTCATGGGATTATCTGGGCTAATCCATCATACGCACGTCTGTATTAGGACTATGTTTTCAGTGGCAGGAGTGTGTCTAAGAGGAGATGATCCCAGATCAACCAACATAGGCAGTGTAACTACATCGACTTTTATGGTCTAACTGACATAATACACATGATAATACGCTCCTGTAAAGCCTGCAAGAGCAAATGTTCAAATGTTACTACTCACAGGTCTTTTTCGTCTTGACACAGTCTGAATCCAAATTAGTCATGGCTGTTTTTATGCATCCCCCTTTAGTCAGAACTTTGTTTTTCATAAAAGATTGACTTCTTGTGTATTTAATCTGATATTGGCTAGTTTCTGGCTTCAGTGTATCTGAATGAAACATGAGGAGAAGAATCAGTTGTGTACTGTCTTGAGGAAAAAGAGGCAGAGGAGCTCCTGGGCTGTATGGTTCATATTTATTTGGAGGCAAAGGTTGGATAACACAGGCTGGGAAAACTAAATTATGTATCCATCCCTGATGTGGATTCCTTTTTATAGGCCAAGCTCTATCTACCAAGAGGCTAACAAAAGAGGCAGAAGTATAACCTCACCACAGCTTATTTATCATGGTGAAATACTGAGCGCAGACCAGAGAATACTTCCTATTTTACATGCGGATAAGAATTGTACTGAGACTCTTCCTGAGTTTGATTAAATGCACTCCTGTCTAATCTCCGATATCTTTTCATTCTCTTTCCCTTTTCTGTAGGTGTGGCTATTTCAGGGCCACGCCAGAGATATACAGATTTATGACATTGGACATTTTCAGTGTGGATTTGGCCCAAACCCCCTAGAAACCGCATTATTTTATGCAGGATTTATATTCTGGAACAATATAAAGCGGCCTATTCAGCAGTCTTTGTATTGTTGGTATTATCCTATTTTCCAGGAGCAAAGCTGTAGTGATATATTAAGGACTTAATGGCTTTCTTTCATGCATTATATATACAGTAAATACACATAAATAAACTATGAAAAGTACCTCAGAAATGCAAGTCCAGAAGTGTTCTATAGCATAGTACAGTATATTGTGAAATGTAGTAGTATTCTACATCATTTCTTCACTTGGTGGTTATTTGAGTGGTCTTGTGTTAATGTGAGACGACGTATACTGTATTCTGCCGCAGTATATACTACCCATGCAGTACCACAGACATGAAGTATCACCTCCAGTCAGGGACTGAAGAACTCACGTTGCTCTTTTCTAGACCTTCCCTGATCTTGCCATCTTGACTCACACTGGAATTTTCCACCGCCCGTGCTGCAGGGTCGAGAGAAGGAATGCGGGCAGGACGGGGCATGTTGCCGGAGCTGCGATCTTTACTGCCTCGCCTGTGGAAACCAGCTCCCCCATTCACAAGACATTACCGGAAAGGTGCAGCCCAGACAACCTTCTCTCTCTTACTGCAGTAAATCTCACAAGATATTCCCATCCCAGCATGTGAGCACGAGGGAATGGAACAGTTTAAATGACATAGTATATTCGTTTTAATCAGTGTTTCTAAACAATGGATAAGTCAGAATGACAGGTTGCATGTGAGCTTAGTTGAAAAGTTGAAAGAAAATTATCTCTAGGACCATATTTCCAAAAGCCATACAATTCACAGATATTATCTTCCTTATTCCAATGCGTGCAAAAACTATAGAGCCTGCAACTTCTACACATAGAAAATATTGAAAAACAGTATATGTCCTGGTGGGTCCACTTTTTTTGGCTTCTCATTATTAATCTGATTGAAATTGTGATTAGGAGGGTTTGTTACCTATAATGTTTAAATAATCAGGCAAAACACAATAGCTGAGTCAATCATTGGACTGGATGAATTCTGGATAACTAGCTCTCATCATGCCGAACCACTACTTGTATATAGACAACAATAGCAGGATAATTGGTTTTTGCATTGACAACAGAACTCTCATCCCGCTTTACATCCCTGTTCCCCAGTCTGTCTCTTTTATCGCATACTGGGGGTTTGTCACATTCTTCCTGTGATTTTTTTTGCTGTGTGTGTGTGTGTGTGTGTGTGTTCACACGTACACACACAGTTGTGAGAGATAGAGAGGGTGAGACAGAGAGTGGGGAGAAAGACAGCCACTTAATTCAGCCATAACTTGGTAGTGTTGCCAAAGCACTCACAGGGATTTCTACATGTGACTTGGACTGACTGACACAAAGAAGTAGTCTGTATTAAAGTGCTATGGGTGCTGTTAGCACACATCTACTAAACTCCTACTGTAGTGTTGTACACTAAAATGGCCTCTTTTTTTATTTTCCTGAGTAAGTAATGCTGGATGTTATGGGATGCCGTGTCTTTGTTATAATTTGTCCTGAGCCTCTCATCAGCCCTGGTTGGGCTATTACTGGCCACACCTGCCTCTGACACCTGAAACCTCAATACGGTTTTGTTTGATCCAGGAAGGGGATACAGTGTTGGAGCCCCAAGCGTTAAGGATGGCTTAAAGTCTTTCACTCCCTAGCCCCTGCCTCTCATTTGGGAGCATTATCAGATGGCTTCAGAGTGAACACTTCTCAGTGGGGCAAACAGGACAACATTTTAATGTGATACAATCTGGAATCTTTTTTTTCACATGGTTTAGCTGTTATCTGCGTGGGCTTAAGATTAGCAAGGATTCGCTGAAAAAGCTAAACGTAACCTTACTGTCCTTTAATACCAAAAAAAAGAGAACTTGGTGAAGAGGTCGTATTGAACTTGGACCTTTCCTTCTTTAAGGAAATTAAAGTAAGGCACACTAAATACACAGTTTTACCGATATTGTGTAGATAACCTCACGGACGATAAGATGTAACTTTCAGGAATAGAGTCAGTCGCTTTAGTGCCATCTATTGATAAGGTTGAGAAGCTCTGTGGTAATGCCTTCTCGACCCCTTCTCTCGGTGCTAGAGAGAGACCACAAGAGGACACTGTGTCATCAGACAATTGACCCAGGGAGAGGCCTTTCCCTTTTTGAACTTCATGGTCTTGACAGTCAGTAGCTTCACCAACAAAAGGAATACTTTTGAGTCTCAAAGAAGAAACAAATGCATTTTGCATAGCTCAGCCTCAATTGAAATGGATGATTAGGAACAATTTATTGATAAAACATTGGCAAAACTTCATCAAGAAGATTGTGTAATTGGGGTGTGCCCAATCTCGGCACGGCTAATTGTTGTCATGTTCTACTTTGTAAACCACCAGGGGCCTATTCCTGGGAAGGGTTCTGTTAAGACACTCCAAACCAGGGTATCTAATTCACAAGCTCACAATAACCACTTTGAGGAATGTCCATGATGTTTGAGAAATATGTTTGAAATTTTCTCATTTTGAGTGTGGAGCGTCAAAAAATCAGCATGGCACAGTGCTCCAATTAATTAAAGCGTAAAGTGTGACTAAGTGAGGACAGGAAGGTGTAGTGTTGTGGCTTTTACCTAGCATTTCTCTCTGTGCCCACTGAATAAAATACACACAGTTATCAACAGATAATATCTTCTGAATGCTGACAACAGTATAATTGGTTGTTATTTTCTTCAGAGAATTAAATTCTGAAGTGATGGAACATTCTCCACTCCAAACAGTCTATTGAGTCTGTCATCTGATTGCCAGTGGAGACAGTTAACGGACCCCTAAATGCGCCTGAAGAAATAAGTAACTAGCTCCCCCTCTTTAATAAGCTCCACTTTGCCTCTGTGACATGTAATTTCATTTTGTTCCTCTTGCTTCATGCTGGTTCACCCCCTGCAAAGTTTGCTTTGGTAATTACCCAGGGTGAGCGTGGGACGTGGTATGTGAACTCAATTTGGAACACCACTGTGATATCACACTATGTCCAGGGCCATCTAACAGCAGCCATAAAACACCTCAATCTCTTCACTCTCTGTTTCTGTTTCCAGGGATAATATTTAGCTCATAGTAATCTTTGGCTCAGATCATGAGGATAAATAGAAGGTGCTGCTTACTCTGAATGAAAAAATGAAGCAAGCAGTTATACGACACTGTAGAGGAAGGTGTAACCGTATTGAAAACCAAATCCACTTCAAGACCTTGGTGTTTGGCTCCCTTCAGGCGATGCTCACCCTACACCCAGTCCTGAGCCCTCCGTTCTGCCTTCCAGGCCAGGGGCTCACCTCCCCCTCAGCCCAGTCAAAGCTTTTCTCTGTCCCTCCTGTGTCTTGGTCCAAGTGGTACAGAAGAGGATGTGAAATATAATCCCACAGAGACCTTGTGCACTTGGGTTCTCCGACGACCCCAGATATTGCTGCTAACTACTGAGCAATGATGTCTCATTGGAAGGAGGGTCGTGATAAACCGTTTTCACCTCTGCTTTTCTCTTCTTTTTACTTAGATGTGGATTTCTACTGAGCTTTGCAGAAATTGGATTTCTTCTTTTTGTTTGTGCAACTTTTGAAAGTTACAAATGCTTTGTGCTCCCTCCTTCCTCCTTATGAGAGTGAACCAAGTCCTGTGGAGCTTTTTTCCCCTGGCTGGGGTAGGGGGTGGGGAGACACATAAAAACTAATGATCGCAATATTACTTCTGAAACTGAGTTGACGTTATTGTGGTTTTATGCGTCAAGGGAAATCATTGTGTCCTGGGCTGCAGCAAATGATTATTGAGAGCTAATAGGGTGCAATGTTTAATATAAAAGAAAGAACAGACAAAATCACTCATAGCTCCTGGGGGGATATATTAAGGGAGGACAAGTGGAAGGTGGGAGGCATTGCTGTAGATAGATTATCTTTATTACCACCTGGCTGGCTTTGGGTTGCATCATTACAGAAACACAGAACACATTTCTCTCACTCTCTGTGTACAGCTAGTTGCCTTCTATCTCTCTCTCATATCTGTTGGTAAAACACTTCACTGTCAGTAAAGATTTACTGTTGTTTCTCTCTTGTTTTTAAGAAAAGTGCTGTTTTGACCCCTGAGAAGAGGAATGTGTGGTGATTGCAACCTCTTGAGGCCACTGATGGCATTGCTGCCCTTTTCATGTTATTTGCCTGTTTATTCTCCTTCCTGAAGTATGTTTTGTTTATCCAATACACCCGTCTGTAGTCTTACGGATAATGATGTCTAATTTATTGGATACTTGATCATGTCATTCTTAGAATTAGTAGTTAATCAACCAATCAGTCTAAAATCAAATCTATAATTGGTATCTAGTTTCAAAATAAAGCATCCTTCACCCACACTGCAAGACATACCCTTATTGCTTCACTCTTGTAAATTCACAGTTGCTGCACACGTTGCCAGACACACTGGTACCAGCTGTCTTAGGGAAATCCCTCATCTACCTCAGTTTGCTCCACAACATCAACCAGAAAGAAATCCACACTCTGGTAGATACCTCACACTTCATCCCTAAAGTCAACATTTTCCTTTTGATTTCTCCACCACCAATGATTAGAGGGTCCTGCAAAATGCAACTGAACACTTTCACTTTCATCAGTCCTTTAGATTCAGTTTGCTTTGTTGTTTTGAAAACATGCTTCCCAATTGCAATTGACTATGGTATGAATTAAGACAACCCTTTGTGGTGAAGTGGTTCACCTCGGTCTTCTTTTCAGGTGTTTGCATGCTAAAAATTTTCCTTGAGGCATATTGTTGTCTCGTAGCTGAAGCCCTTTTATCCTGATTGGTCAACTTGGCAGTGACGGCATCAACGTGAGTTTCTTCCTCTTGGTGAAGTCATATATGGCTACTACCAGCTTATTGCTCTCTACTGTCCCAGAGTAACACTGACACTTGTAATATTGATGTTTTTGAAGTGAATGCTGTTTAAGGGATTATGAGAGTTTTAGAATGTGCGAAAACCTCTAAAACGCATTTGCAACCAACATGAGAAAACACGCGGCTTGCTTCGCTCCTTAAAAATAAATTGTGTAAAGTCCTATATAATCACTGTACCTGTTAAGCACCTTTTCCATCAGTATTTTGTATCACTTCATATGGTGTTATTTGGTGATCTTTTTCCTATACCCTTGTATAGTGTTTTGATTGTGTTTGCTAGTATGTGTAACTGAGTGTTGTATACAGTGGATATAAAAAGTCTACACACCGCTGTTAAAATGCCAGGTTTTTGTGATGTAAAAGATTGAGACAAAGATAAATCATGTCAGAACTTTTTCCACCTTTAATGTGACCTATAACGTGAACAATTCAATTGAAAAACAAACTGAAATCTTCGAGGGGAAAAAACCCCAAAAACAAACTCATAATAACCTGGTTGCATAAGTGTGCACACCCTTAAACTAATACTTTGTTGGAGCACCTTTTTATTTTATTACAGCACTCAGTCTTTTTGGGTAGGAGTCTATTAGCATGGCACATCTTGACGTGGCAATATTTGCCCACTCTTCTTTGTAAAAGCGCTCCAAATCTGTCAGATTGCGAGGACATCTCCTGTGCACAGCCCTCTTCAGATCACCCCACAGATGTTCAACTGTTTCAGGTCAATTGATTCAGGTCTGGGCTCTGGCTGGGTCATTCCAAAATGTTAATCTTCTTCTGGTGAAGCCATGCTTTTTTGGATTTGGATGTGTGCTTTGGGTCGTTGTCGTGCTGAAAGGTGAACTTCCTCTTCATCTTCAGCTTTCTAACGGACGCCTGAAGGTTTTGTGCCAAAATTGCCTAGTATTTGGAACTGTTCATAATTCCCTCCACCCTGACTAAGGCCCCGGTTCCAGCTGAAGAAAAACAGCATCAAAGCATGATGCCGCCACCACCATGCTTCACTGTGGGTATGGTGTTCTTTGGGTGATGTGCAGTGTTGTTTTTGCGCCAAAGATACCTTTTGGAATTATGGCCAAAAAGTTCAACCTTGGTTTAATCAGACCATAACACATTTTCTCACATGCTTTTGAGAGACTTGATGTTTGTTTTTGCAAACTTCAGCCAGGCTTGGATGTTTTTCTTTGTAAGAAAAGGCTTCCGTCTTGCCACCCTACCCCATAGCCCATTCATATGAAGAATACGGGAGATTGTTGTCACATGTAGCACACAGCCAGTACTTGCCAGAAATTCCTGCAGTTCCTTTAATGTTGCTGTAGGCCTCTTGGAAGC